>JAXGGS010341060.1:11936-24366 GCA_035585475.1 Armandia brevis
TTCGTGTTTATGGTGTTCTCTATAACGCGGGTCCATGTAAAATACATGGTATCCTCTATAAGGCGCTTTTTAGGTTTGTCTCCCGCTGACCGCCTAATAGAAGATATCTACAGTATGAAGACAGTGAGGTTTTTTTTCGATCACACTATAACAATTGTCCCTGGTTCTGTATGGCAAGTCACCAATATATGACGTATATAACAATCACGTCTTTTCTGAGATCATCTGGGGTTTTCCGTTGCTCGAGCATCGATTTATATAGACTCGAGGCAAGCGCACCTGTGACCACTGAGTCAGATCCAGACATGTGTATATATCCATGCTGAGTCATTTATAATCCTCTGGTAGCGATTAGCTAAAGACGTCAATGAAATAAATCGAAAAGCGAAATAATCATCAGTATTTCACCATAATCGTTCGAACTAGAAGTGCCTGACTTGCAATTCAATACAGTGACCGTGTTATCTTATCCTGAGAATCGTACGCTTAGCACTAACTATAGTAGCGCACATACGTATTGCTAGTGCGCATGCGATTTTGAGACGCTCTGTAGTTTAAAGCGCCAAGGAACAACCACTGCATAAGCGGTTTAAGCGGTAACTCGGTCGGGACAAAATGCGAGCATCGCCATGTAACTGGCGGTAATACGGCCTATTTTAGTGACTCACAGATATTGTGACACATCAAATTGACACATGAAACTCAGTTCTACATGTGAAGCAGCTTTCAGTGCTGTATAACGTCGTATAAAACCAGAATTAGGGAGTGATATGGATATTTGGTGAGATGGTTATATAGCCTCGTTGTTGATGTCAATGTCAAGGAAGTAACAGCTAGTAACACTGTCACAGATGCAGCAGATATAATTCGAAACACGTTTTATACGTTCCCTGTTGTTTAGAGGGACACCATGGATCTTCAGAACGCAGGTAAAGTGAAGTACATGATTATTAAGCACTCAGGTATGCTCGGCGAAAACGAGAATTTTCAGCCTGGCTCGATGTGGCTGACAAAATCCCCACCTACGGCGCGTCACGAAAGTTATGTTCTCCTCGAGAGCGTGGATTCGCCGGACTGCAGGGAGAGATGTGAAGCGAGGAATATCAATTATTTCACTGAGCTGACACAAACTGACTGGAACTTGCTTGTGGCCATAAAGAAACTGACAGATAGATTGGGCGTGCTGCAGACGCCTGATTGGGTGAGAGAAGGACGATTAATGGCCGCAGGTGATCGAGTAAAAATACAATACTCAGCAGGCATTCCGGAGGGTACTCAAGGGGTTATAAAATACAGAGGTCTGATCCCAGGCAGGAACGGGACCCAATTCGGCGTGGAGATCACTGATTTAAAGGTCAGAGGGGAGGGCACTTGCGACGGGACATTTAAGAAGCAGCGTTTTTTCCAATGCGAACAAGATTGTGGAATATTTGTGAACCTCGGCAAGCTGAGACAGCACAGGGAGGAGAGTTTTAGTTTGTCGCTGACCGAAGACCTCGGCCCTCCCCTGTCGCAGGTGGGACGCGAAGATCACAGTTTAGATATACACGACAAGGTGGTGTGGCTGAGCGATGTAGGGCCCGAGTTCGGCACAGTTTTATGGATGGGGGTGCTGCCCGACGATCCGCTTAAGGAAGCGATGGTCGGCGTGGAATTTGACAACGCGGTGGGAAGCGGGACGGGGAAGTACCGAGGCAGACAACTGTTCCAGGCGAAGAAAGGCCACGCCTCTCTGGTGCCCGTCATCGGGCTGCTGAAAGCGGAGGAGTTTCTAGACGGGCCCGGAGCCCCCGGTCCCCCGGACGTTGTCCCGATGCCCGACCCCCGGGGAAGCCCTCCCCTCGGACAGTTCGGCCTGAGCGTGGGCTCCGCAGTTGTCGTTCACATCGGGGTGGCTAGATACGGGGTAATCCGATGGTTAGGATCAAAGCCCGGGTCGACAGAAAACATCCCGGACAAGCTTATAGCGGGTATCGAGATGGAGGTACCCGACGAGAAATGCTACACCGACGGAACTTTTTGTAACGAGAGGAAGTTTTCCTGCGGCCCGCATCGAGCCTTCTTTGTGCTATTGAACTCGTGCCAACCTGACGATAGGCCTTCAAGAGCGGGTTATGACTCCAAAAGCACCCTTCCTATTCGTCAAAGTCCACTTACGCAAGGACAACCCAGCCCTAATAACAGGGGTGAAATTTCCTACGAAAATCCCCGTGGCGGTCGACGCGAACCGGTAGAAATGACTGATTCCACCGGTTCGGAGGGAGGAATGTACGGCCAAAGTCAGCCAAGGGTGTCCTTTACAGAGGATTTGGTGGGAAAGCACAGGGGCATCCAGGGCGGACAAAATAGTTGCTACGTGGATACGGTGCTGATGGCCATGTTCACATTTTCTTCAGTATTCGACATTTTGTTCACGGGGTACGACCAAGACACTAAAGCTATTCTCGATGTGAAACAAATGCTTCACGACACCATCGTCAGACCGCTGCGCGATGACTTTTACGTCGGTCTTTCGAGCCTCAGGGCCTTCAGGTGTGCCTTAGATGACCTCCGACCCGACGCCGGTTTCTCTGATAGCATGAAAGACGTTGAGGAATTTCTTGACTTTTTCCTGGGTGAAATCCTGGCCACGCCGAAGCTGATCCGATTTAATACCGGTGAGAGTGCCTACATTTATCAGCTCCTCGGTGGAGCTCAGTCAGGGAAGACTATGCCAACCGTACAACAGCTGCTAGAGAGCAGTTTTGTCGAATCAAATATAAAATTACGCACATGTCCCCCTGTTTTGCTCCTACAATTGCCAAGATTCGGAACCGAGAAGATATATAACGCCATATTTCCTAACAATATCATCGACATAACTAGCGTGATTGAAGGCCACCCGAGAGCGTGCAGCTTATGCTCGAACCCAGCCTCCCTGGAGTGTGTCGATTGTTTTCAAAACTCGCCTGCGAAAACGCTGGCGGACTGCACTTTCTGCAGACCATGTTACGAGGACGAGCATTCCGGGGAGAGCATGGCTCACGCGAGGCGAGAGATCAGCAGTTCTATACACGAGGGTGGTGGTGGCAGCTACACGAGCAGACGACAGAAGTACCGCCTGATGGCTGTCGTCTGCATAGCAACCAGTCACTACGTGTGCTTTCTGCGCTGCGGGAACTCTGACTCGAGTAGCTGGATTTACGCCGACAGTTTGGCGCACGTTGTTGACGGTGGCGGGGTGTTCTCCGAGGTGTGGCACTGTCCCGAGGTCGGTCCGTATCTACGTAACTCAGATCCGGGAATCGTGGAAAATATAAGTCAGTTCCCCAGTATATTGGCCAGAGATGCTTATCTGTGTTTTTATGAAAAGATTAATCTTTGAACTTGTTTACCTCATAGATTTCTTAAATTCCATAGATTAATCATTAATTTAACGGTTAAATCATTACAGCTTCATTTATATAATTTATAAAGGTACACATCAAAACGTATGTATCTGGAAACCAAAATGGTCCGGAAAGCCACCGTTACTGAGATGTGCAGACAATCAAAACTACATGTATTTTACTTCATTTTTTAGGAAAGTTGAAGTATTGCATCTTTAGAAAGATATTGTGATTACTTTTGCAGTTTTGTGTGTGGTTATGTTTTGACTTATTGAAATATTCCATGAAGTTGGAATGTATGCAACCAACGCGCTTGTGATAATAAACAAATAACTTGAACTTTTAAACTTTTATTTGTGACACACAAAATACAAAGTTAACATCTGAACTTTCTTCCATAAAAGTTAACAATGCGAATTCAACTTTCTACAAATATACACCATAGAATCGTCGTACTATCGTAAGGATGGATTCAATGAGCGATGAATCGAATCCTTCATCGGATAAGTAATACAATTAATTTATCAGTATAATAAAACGTCCTCACGAGAGTTCACAAATCAGTAGGTAGAATTATAAGGTTGATTTTTCAGAGAGAATTGTTTGGAACAATATAACTTGATCCATGAATTATGCAGCTGACACTGTAATATCATAACAACCACCTACAATAATTAAACCAAACGAAACTCTTCAATTCTAGTCCACATGATGGAGTTTTGTTTTACCTTCGTGTTGATGAGCAAGGGTTAACACGAATACCTGGAGTTAAGGTTCTGACTTTGCTACGAAACCGAAACAGGAACACACATGCATAATTTCAAAACAGACACTGGGTATCACTGCAAATGATAACATAAGGGTAGATAATTTTTTGCTCAAAGCAAACACGGCAAACCAATTATGTACAAGCTAATACTGATCTGAAGATGTCTGTAGCGGTTTATCAATCAAACACTTTCCTGAATACAAGTACAAGCAGTGTTGTTTAAACGGGTCCAAAATTAAATTTTAGTCATTTCTCAATCGATCAGACGTAACACGAACGTTTCTTTTGAGGTCCTGAACAACAAACACATGCTTCCGAGCAAGGAAAAGTGTATTGATGATATTCCCGCGTTTTTTTCAATTGCGTAGATTGTTTAATACTGCCAATGGTTATCTTCATACATAAATTTACAAAGCCAAGAACAAACAAAAACCTTTGGAAAAAAGTGTCTGAACTGAGCTACACATGTTTTTATGGCTAATAGATGTAGTAGCGCGTGTAATATGAACGAAAAGGAAAGTGCATTCTATCAGTAGGTCAGCTTTGCACTCATACAATATTATGACGAGTACAAAGGTTCCTATGATACTATTAGATGAAGGCATTTAACCTGTGTGTACAAATATTATAGATAGTAAGTGATCATTCATGGAAATCGTAACAGGGAAAACGCCAAATTTGTACTCAACCCTTGCCCAATCAAACATCGTCATTTTCTCCGAGATAAAACGACAATAAAATGTACTTGGTAAACCGGTTATTAATGTGGACAAATATGTGACCAAAATGATTGTCATCCAATTTATTTAAAGCCTATTGGCATTGTCATTCATCTTCACCTCAAGTGTCATTTTATCAAGTGATCCAGGGACATATTTAAGTTCTAATACATTCAATTCTCCATTTAGAATGGAATATCAACTGCATTTACTTACATCACAATCAGTAATTTCTCGCCGACGATTTCATACCGATAATTCATTTCAAGGAAATATATAATTATATTTGAAGCTTTAATCGCATTTGCTTAAACGCTTCTACATACGACGTATTAATCATTAAGCTGCGCACTAGAGAGTCGTGATTCTATTAACGACGACATCTTTGGGATACATTCCATCATTCGTGACATGAAAGAGAGCTCCGGCTTTTAAACATACATGTACGCACTTTCACTACATGCATATCGACTGAGTACAATCACTCATACCAAGCCTGAGTCACGCCGGTGAATTATCATCTAACACTACTACTTTTTCAACTCGCCTCAATAAAATAGTTATGTACAATCAACAAAACGCGGAGATGAACAATTCGCTCCGTACTAAAGCGCATCACCGTTAACACTAGAAGCTTGAATAAAACCCCCCACGGGCAACTATCTTCATCGCAAGCAGTTCTTGATATACATGTACGTATGTATGTATTTATGTAGCAAAGTGGATAACTACCGATAATTAATAGCAACATATCACAGAGAAAACTAAACTACTACAAGTGTTGTTTCTCTACTTTTGACTCTGGATATCACAGACAACTATCAGATGGAAGATTTAACATAATTCTTTCATACGACACACACTGCATCCTAGTTTACAGATGGTAGATTAATTAATTAAGGTGTAAAAAGAGTCACTCAGATTAACATGACGATAGAAATATATTATTTGTACCTTTAAATTGTTACCACTATTCATCAATTGATGGCTTAGAGAAATTCCGTGATTACAGCTAACAATTTCAATCGCTCTTCAATACAATCATATTGGTAAATTCCTGCGATGGAAATAAGCTTAGAAATCTCGAAAAAAAAGTGTATGATTGTACATAGATTAAGAGTAAAACCTTGAATGATATTAAAATAAGGAGAATCCGTTCACATCATAAAACCAAATATAAGTGGTAAAACAGCAGGCTTTTTTTACTTCTTTCATCACAATTATGTTAAATATAGGAACACAACTTAGCGAACAAAATAGGCTGGTACATTGATGATTATGACAAACACGAGTGTAACAAGTTATAATTGTGTAGAGGAAACCGCCTAACTAGTACAGAAGTAGCACCACACTTACATGTAGAAAGTCTCATATACCGTAGGTAGGAACTTACAAAACTTACATCAAAAAGACGATATGTTATCTACATATTGCTACGAATCACTTGAGAAGGAACTACTGATTTCGTTAATATCAAAGAGTTTACAACGGTGAAATTCAACAATTTACAATCAATCGATGCGCTCACAAAGGCGCCCTCACAAACACACACACCTCTGCAGCAGATTTATCTCGATAAGTAGTATACCATGGTACTACTGAGTTTCTCAGACACCCACGGCATACACGTACCGGTATATGTAACAAACATTCCTTTCTCATCCGCCTTACATCAAAAACTTAGTAAGTCAATGCCCATGTTCCTGATTCAATTTTAAATATGTACGTGCATTTGAGATTAAATTCTGAATTTTACAACAAACGAATACATTGTACTGTACAGGCATGTTAAGATATCCACGTACACGTCGCCAAGACCCATACGTGTAAGTTAATTTCGTACTGCAAGCTCTCACGCATCACTCGTGATGTCGTTAAAATGCTGCTTCTAAATTGTTTAATAGACCGCAAATTTTACTTTCTTAACATCGACAACCACGACCAACGCCTCAACTATCACATGTAAACAAATGCTTATGTTAGGTGAATGCAAAGAACAATGACTTACAAGTAACAATGTCAGTCGTTAGATTGAAATTCAACATGGGACATTTGACAAAGTCGACAACAGTGAATGATATTTACACATTTAATCTGTTTGCATTTTTATGTTTTTCGTTTCAACTATTCAATACATACAGCACAACACAATCATGTTTCTATTGCATGCGTTATGCACATGGCACTGCCTCACCAGAAATGTATGAAGAAGTTGATTAGCCACCAAGAGGGAAAGACGAAGGGCTATTGGTCACTGTCTACCAGCAAATTTATCACAACTAGTGACTGTAGAATAGACACATTACAACACCTGATAGTAAACTAGAAGGCAAGACAGTGTCTCCAATGCCTGCACGCGATTACAAAATACCAAATATAATGACGCAGGCGATCTTTCAAAGTGCGCTGTACCGATATCAATATCATCAGGTGTCTCATCTTTTCTCACCGAACCCAAATGGACACCTGCTGTGTCGTAACACTACATCTACCCCGGGCAGCGCGTGCAGCGGGCATGAGCGACAAGATTTTGAGTCGGGCGCGGATGTGAAAGATTATAAGAGTGTACAGGCTGTTTATTATAGCCCCCTCGCGGTTGAGTTTGCGCCCGCATAGCTGGAGATCACCACGTATCCTGAGAGTCTTTTCAGCTAAGTATCAAACACTGAGATAACGTTGTTATAATTTCTATCACACACACATGACGTGGCGCAGGGGGGAGGAGGCGCCAATCAGATCAACCTGGGTTAGTAAATGCAGTATGCAGTTCATTTATAGTAGTAGTATACGAAGCACTAGACTGTCACACACGGATCACGCTCAGTCATTCCGCTAGCTAGCTGATATATCGACGATT
Organism: Armandia brevis; assembly: GCA_035585475.1. Lineage (NCBI taxonomy): Eukaryota > Metazoa > Annelida > Polychaeta > Opheliidae > Armandia > Armandia brevis. Next base: position 19,650 of record JAXGGS010341060.1, read on the forward strand.
ACACGTAGCTTCTGTAGGAAATATCTACAACTACTCAAGTGAAAATGGCTCCTCGAACTCAGCGGTTGTGTTTTTCTCGTGTGTGTGTTGTTTTGATATAGCCGACAACTTAGGCTCTGACTAATAACCTAAGTGGAATGCATTGAAAATAATGATCACAGTTCAAACATCAAATGTAGCCATTTTGTGAAACTAATAAGAACGATATATTATATTAGTGTATGTTTTTTGCAGGTCTTTTGGGTTCTTAAAAAGCGGAGTGGCATGTGAAGACTACAGCTAGGTAGATAAAAGCAAAAATTGACGAAAGACTTGCCAAATGTTCTAGAAAGAAAGGGTGAGCGAACGACAAGGACAAATCAAGTCATTCGAAGCAGTGGTCAGAAATTTTACCCTATAACCAGCGATTTTAAAGCAAAATACACAAGTTAAAGAGTAAAATGTTTGGCAAACATGGAAAACCGATTATTGTTAAACTGTCGCCCTATGTCTCAAAAAGCTTTCGACAACAGTTTCTACACAAAGAACTGTATCAATTTATTATATTCTATTATCTATATGGCGTTTTGACCTTGGCGTATGCATGACTAATTGCCACGGCGTGAGGGAATCACAGGCTTGTTTTAAGATACCTGAATGCTTTTACCTACACCTGCCCTACGATAAGGAATTTCAGCGATAAACTTTCGAATCCAACAATCTACCAACGCTACACTAAATACACTACTTCCGATCAGCGCATACACGCTGCCGAACCCTTTTTACGAGCAATCGCTTTAACTGTGACTGCAGCATGCACGCATATCGCGCTCCACGCTTCCTTCCGAACACGTGGCACGCGTCATCATTCAATCCAAACAACTCAATCTTTCTCGATTTGTTCCAAATCCAGCTCATTGTTCATCTCAAGCTCAAACACGGGTACCTCGGTCGGGACGTTCGTTTCGCTGACACAGACGCAGTCGTCGTTAAAGTCATTCGAGTCGTTAAAGCTGTTCTCTTCGGCGTCGACGAACCCGAGCGGCGACAGCTCGGACAGTTCGTTCTCGCTGCAGCCGCTGTCCGAGAGCCGATCACCGTGGCGACTCGGGGTGAGGCCGCTTGCGAAGGATTTACCGTCGAGGCGGAACACTTTCTCTCGCTCGGGGCTCGCCTTGGGCGTGACGACGGTCAGTGTCTGCGTGCTGCTCATGTGGCTGGAGGTGCCGTCTAGCGGCGAGCTGGCGATCGTGTTCAGTCCCAGGAAACATTCGGGCGGGTCGGTGTACGACTGTCAGAACAAAATCATTTCTTAATTTCATGCGGAACGGATTGACTATAAAAATGTAACGGTAATTACTAAAAGGGTTGTTAAATTTAATATAATAAAGGGATGCAACAGTAATTACTTAAAGGGTTTTAAATTTGAAAAAGTGAGCACTGGTTAAGATTGGAGAGAGCACAGCTAGGATGATTATGAAATTAAACTTACTGGGATGGCACACTGGATCCCTCTGGCTTTACTGGTAGCAAAACGCCGTTCATAGGCAGTCTGAAAATATATAAAAATCACAGTTAATTCAATTGTTGTATTGCAATTATATATTTGATGTGGCGAGAGTAATATTACACAAGGACCATGTGCCACCCGGTGTTTATTGTTTTAGGTCTGAGAATATAGTTGAGACATATCATCTTCCTTTCTAGGTTATATGTCATATATGTTCATGTACGTGTACAAATTCGTAATTTTCATACCCTGATACAGAAAGATGTAGTCTAATATACGCAATTATATTCCACAAATAGACGTGGAATCAAAATTACACCGATCAGACCATGCCATTCGACGAATGGAATCCAAAGTGGAATGCGAGAATACTTCTAAGAATGTTATAATTGCTAAGATTACTACATATGCCCAGAGTTATTCATTCCGAAAAATATGATTTTTTTACTGCAACCCTAGACTCTCATTAGGAATTTCATTAATTTGCAGAGCATACCAAAGGGTGTGTTTTCAGTTGGTGCAATTCAGAAAATGTGGGCATATCAACACAGATATTTAGCGCTGAATACTTGAATTCGTGGCATTCAGGATGAACTTATCGAAAACACTATAATTGATATTAAAGGTAGAGAACATGAACATTTCATATACACATGTTCTGCATGGTCTATAGTATTATCATGAGAAGCGAAATATAACAACTTCTAAAGTTCCGAAAATAATCGAAAGTGTAACGCTGACCTCTGACATTTTGAGGAGATTAAGGCGTGGCCTGTCCTCATCTCGACGTCGTTTGATTCCACACTTCCTGTCATGCAGCACGCATGGTTGAGATCTGGATCGCGGGACCCGCTGTCGTTGTGGCGAGGAAGGTGTGGAGTTGGGCAGGTAGGGTATGACCGGCATCGACCCCGACGGCACCCCCGTGCAGGAGCCCGGCCGTCGCAGCCCGACGCCGCCCGATGAGATTGCCTCCTCCACCGACAGACTGCGCGCCTTGAACGCCTCGTAGCATCGGTAGGGCGCGTCCTGCACCGGGGTGGGGCTGGCGTCCGAGAGGGCGGCGTTAAGCGAGCCCTGCGAGCTGTCGTAGAAGCCGCTGGAAGCTGACGCTGGACGTGGGATGGGCGACTCCGGGGGAGTGACGAACTCGCTGCTGGCCACCGACCACCTGCCCGTCCGCGGGGAGTGACAGTTGGCGCTCACCAGGGCCGAGAGGGGGCTGGGGCTGCTGACGATCTTGCTTTTATGAAGACAGTGGGGTGAGTTCCGCTTGTGTTTGGCGCCGTGTGAGGCTCGCACCGCCACGGGGCGCCAGATACTGCTCGCCTGCGGCTGCCATTGCTTGCCGAGTTTCCCGTCCCCGGGGATGGAGAGGGAGCGGCAGTGACGTTTTTTAGGCGGCGCTGGCGGCGTGCTCGGTGACGAGTCTTTTATCAGGTCTGGTGGGACGTTAGGTAAAAACGGAATGTCGGTGGGAGGGAAGCCTGCCTTAGCTGCGGCGACTGCCGCTCTCAGCTCTCCTGGCCGCCAGCTGTCCGAGTTAGACAAAGACAAGCTCCAATCCTTCTTCCCTGAAATAGCAAGTAAAAATACGGTGAAGTCGATGTTCTCTAAATGAGTTGAGCCGGGGAGCGGGATCAACCTACACTCCCTGTCTGCCGCAGAGGAGGTGTTAACTTTGTATTCGAACGTCTCTGGCCTATTAAGTAGATTTAATTTTACTAAATCTGAAATAACACAAAACTGTGTTTATTAAAAACGGACTAGAACAGATTCATAGGTGATTTATGACTCATGAGGCCATATTCAATGTTAAGTTGATATTAACCTCAGAGGGAGGTGATATTTGCTTTCATTTAAGGCTAAATTAGGCGATGTTTTCTGTTATTTAAAAGTATCAGACGGAAATATATTACGAATTTAGGTGGGTGAATGACAATTTGCCAACATTTCGGTAACGACATCGAGGTTAAAATTACTAGTTTATCGTGCAATATATTATAGCAACTAAGCTCGAGAATTTGGCAACAACAGTGCGTGGATTGAAGGGGATTAGTCACTTGACGAAGTGGATATGCCCCTTTAATCTGATATCCCGAATACATGTTGACGAGCTGCCTAAAGCTCGGCCAATTTGGAGTTGTACTCTCAGGAAAAATATGCGCCAGTCATATTTATCTGGCAATGCATACAGTGCGTGGGGTTTTGTGCCAACATTAATTTAAGATATTGAGTTTTGTAATGCCTAAGATCCTTATAAAGCCGACCTGAAAAAGGCCCGACAGATTAAACTCGATCAATTGAAATGTGAGGCTAGAGTTTGGCAAACTTTCAGTTCACCCCTAACATTCATGCATAGCACGCATGGACAACCGCGTTCCTTAAATCATACCAAAAATTATTATGTACCCAGGATTATGTCATTCGGCACTTGGTTTTTTTCATGGCGCTATAAAAGGCATGGATAGAATTTGACCCGAAGCATCAATTAAATACAAGATATATCGCCTATCATTGGCATCGTCAAAATCAAACCGAATCGTCTCAAGTATGACAGATACTAACTGGGACTGAACATATACATGGTGATCCACAAGATGTCATGATAGATGCACCGAAATATACCGCCGATCCGATATAAATCGTACACTGTGTTTAACATGCACAGGACAGGGCTGTCTTGGGCTTTCGACTATTACCAGAAACAAAGACAAACAGGTAATGAGAGTGTGATAAAGCTAGGCGATGGTGCGAACCGCCGTTGTGAAGCACTCCAGCGAGCATATTGATCAGGGAAACTAAACCCAGGCCAAAATGTTTACACCACTTTGTGCTCGCACTGCAAACATTATCCTGAGGAGCCTTGCGCTGTAAATTGAAAAAAACACAAGAATGGTTGGCGGAGGTGTCGACTGTAAATTTCAGCGTAAATAATATACGTCGCTTACAAGGGGTAATTAGATGCAATGGTTGTTTTCTCCACCAGATCTTATTTACTCTTGACGTTCCTAACAAGTGCTGACGTAGGACGTATTTTTTATCAGTACAAGTAATTTGTAAACGAAAGCGATTGAACAATATGGATACGAATGTTCTAGAATCCAACTATTGGTCTCGGAAAAAAAGTTTTGTTTATTATTGGAAGTAAATTACATGATTTCGCGATTAACATCTGAGCTACTGTTATGTTTTTAGCACTCTATAATAACCAACATATCGGGGTTA
>JAXGGS010341061.1:0-13333 GCA_035585475.1 Armandia brevis
CGATGATCGACCTCGTTTTAGCTTGGAAAGGTAGCCTTAAATTCGTCAAGATGCTGAAGAAGAGTCTGAAGGGGATCAATGTGACCAAACCGCAGACGCCGAGGGATTTCTATGTGAACTACTGGACACCTCTCGAAGCAAAGTTTAGAAATTACATTGCCGTATTCACTGAGGGTCGAATCACCATCAAAAAGGCGAAAAAGCTGGACAAATTCTATAAATGTTATGATAGAAACATAACGGCAGACATGAGATTGCATGAGAGCCCACAGGAAGAAAGGGACGAACTTATCGAGGCTCGATTGACGGAATTCCGAATCCTGAGACAGTCAGCTGAACACATGGAGACCTTGAACGCAATGAATAATCTCAGAGATGTCTATGAGCTTGAGGCAGATTTCACCGCCGTATCCAACCTTAGTGAAAAGGTGAGTTATTCAAAGTTTAAATAATATCAAAGTGTTTATAGGGTATAGTATAGATCTAACAACATGATGGTGAACATTCATATGTGCCTCTATATTCTTTATCTTAATTCTTAGAGTGATCAGTATGAAAACACAGAGCTGAGAATGGTGAAAGAATCGGACCAGGATGTACTCGACATGTTATCCGATTTAAACATAACTGAAAGAGAGCGGGAGTGTATCTGGGCCTTCTCCCAATGTAAACACTTTTACGACTGGATATTAGAGGAAAGGCAAATCAAAGGTGAGATGTGGAATAATGTTTTAGTAGTGTCTACTCTATTGACATCGCTGCAGTGGTCAACTCTACCGATCGAACACGGCCAGTTTGGACAAACACACTGACCACTACTAGTCGAAAGGCCAACCTTTTGGTTGTCTGCCGCGTTTGTTGCCATAAACCAGGCATTCGACACCCCGCTAATTGTTTCCCGTCCCCCGTGCTTCCTTAGTTTTAACTTCACTTATTTATGAATTTTAGATGCTGCCCAGGCTAACACTTTTGTTACGATGGTCAAGAACACGGCTTCAAATCAGGATGACTTGGCAATGGAAAGAGCTTCTTCACTGAATAAGGCCCTGCTGTGCTTTCAACCAATGTTATACAGAAATCTAGAAAACGCCAAAACATTCCCGGATGTACTCTCACTACTCAAAGATGTTTGGAAAAAGCTGCACGATTTTCCCAATTTACCAGATATCTTGGTAATTATTTCCCTTATTATGAACTACAAAATCTGCATTTACCAAGCTGACTAGCGAGAAATACTGAAAACATTCCGCTTGGAGCTTACTGCTATTATTTATGAATATAATATTACAATTTCAGAGGGAAACCCAAGCCAGTATACATCATTTAGATAAACTTGCTGATATTCATGGGTCTATTGAGGGCAACGAAAAAAATATTCTTTCGGAAATCAACATGAGAGGAATCTTCACGATTAAGATGCCCGAGAAAACTACAAATATTGTAAGTTAGGAATGAAATTAACACGAAATCTGTCAACAACTGCTGATATTCTATGACTTAATTGATTGTTTGTCCAATGCAGCAGGCGACAATATCAATTTGTGACTGGTCCATAAATCACAAAAATTGCATGTAAGCATGGATGGGAATCTTGCCCACTACGCTGATGTAGGATGCGCGGCTGATGACCCATGCTCAGTTGAGTACTAATCAGTCGCTCATCTTGGCAACCGGTGGTTGTCAACTTAGTAGGTAAGAGCACAACACGGAGTATGGGTCATCAGCCGCGCATCCTACATCGGTTTGTGCAAGAGTTGTATAAAGATGGTGTGCTTAAGATCTAAGAGTTCGGGAGAGCAAGATTATATGGTGAGCTAAGGGTAATGACAAAGTGTAAGTTAATGACATGAGGAGCTAAGGCAAGGCTATATCATAGGGCCTTTCCATTGCATGTTTGGATAATGCTTCGCACTTAACGTTTGTGATGCATAGTTTGCACAGGCCGATACTTACGTACACAACCACTCTATGCAATTGCTATGCGGTAACCAAGAACGCACACTTTTCTTCACACCCGCATATTGTATATTATCTAATATATGTCTCACCTCTTCTCCTTTTGTCTCAATATCCAGGACTTGAGAGAAATCATCAACGTTCACATAAATTCGGATGGTGATGAAGAAACAAGCAGCCCAAAAGAATATTCATTTGAGGAGCTTCAGGATCTGCAGAATCGTCTGCAGATGATCAGCAAGAACTCGGACGATTTGTTTGAACGTGAACTCAATCGATTCATGGAGGTGTGTGACATTGTATTGTAATATATGTATTTTTTTTTTATTAGATTAGTGTGCGACATTTAATCTTATAACAACTCAGTCAGCACCACAGCCCTCCGCCCCCTGCCTTGCACATGCCTTTGATTAATTCAAGGTCATGACACATTTCCGGCCAGGGTACTTCCGGTCAACATTTTGTTCAATGAATTAAGTGTGGTTTATCATCTGTTTTACAGCTACTTGAGGGGGTACAGAGTCTTGGCCATGCTCTCATCAAACTCATAATGGGTGGGAATTTGTGGTTCAGCGAATCACGTTTTCAGTTTTTTTGTCATCGATCAAATGAGTCCAGCATGGCTATAATCACGCTAGGACCACGATTCAAGTATAAAAACCTCAAGGCCGAGTCTGCTCTGGATACGACAAGACAATTACAGGATGTGACGAAATTCCTAGTCCAAGGAGCGGATGCATGGGCACAATATGTGGCGAAACATCGTGACAAGTATCATGAATTGAATTATTTCTCTACTCTTGCGTTAGTCATTCTGCAGAAGCAGTTAACCCTGCTCAAGGAGTCGAGAATAGATGGGGTATCAGATGCCTTTGAGATGATTACAAACATCATGAATGACTGCACACACCAGGACCTATCTGAGGCGTACAAGAAGGCATCAGAACTGCTCTGCGATGAAGACCGTCTGGATGAAATCATCAAGCTAAGCGACAATGAAGATGAAGCTCTGAAAGAAAAGAAGAGGGACTTTCTAGCGACACTCGATATATATCCCCGCCAATTGAGACTTGAAGCTATGAAAGCTGTAGAAAGTCTGGACCCCGACGGTAGGCGGACGATCGACGAATAATCAGTAGTGCTCAGTTCTCTGTTCGACCTAATCTGAATTGAATTATTGTGCCTGCCTCGCAATATGTTTTGTACTGCAGTAATTCGTTATTTATTAAAAAGCTCTTTGTGCTTTTGTAGACGGGCTAATGTGGTGCGAAGAGCATTTTGATGAGGAGCAATACAGCATGCAGCAGGATAGGACAGACCATAACATGGATGATGAGGGCCGGGAAGCAGTTGAAGCGTTAAAACTTGATAGCCTGTGGGTATTCCATTTTTTGCACGTTATGTAATATTTATGACTGTATCATTATAGTCACTCCATATTTACTTAATTTTGATGTTTATATATGATATTATTTACAGCGATTTGGATGAGCAGCTTCAAAAATTTTGGCAGGCGCTAGAAAAGAAGATATACACCAGCTTTACCGACTTCCTGAGTCTTGAGCAGGTTGGATTATTCCTTCAATGTCTGAAAGGTGAGAGCTCCTCCGACAAGAACTTCAACTTCAGAAGGTGTGCCGACATCAATCGGCTAGTGCACCTGCCATTTCCCGTATCAGCACAATATATGCCAATACAAGGCCTCATTCTCCCAGCAGCACTCCCAGCAGGGCGATTCTTTTGCTCTGTAATCGTATTTCCGGCAGGGGTTTAATATCCGAATAAAGCTGCTAAAGTTTTAAAAATCTTTGAGACGTAATTCAACGCCTACCCTTTCTTAGGTTTATTATTCATCTCACTTTTTATGGGACATTTAACCAACCACTAATGTGTTTGTTTGATTTATTTAACAGGCCTAGGAAACCGAATAGGAAGACATCTACCGTCAACATTCAAGGAGGGTGAACCAAATCTCATTCTTTGCTCCCCAAGTAGGTCCTTGACACATACGCTCATGCACACTTGTTTTACTAACGATTACTACAAATACACCAGGACGATGCATACATTGCTGTTGCAGATCAAATGCTTCCCGTCTTGTTAACCATTTACATGGAAGGAGATGGTAGACAAAAGCCGTTGCCGCGATCTGATGAGATATTGTTTTGTTCAAAATACACCACGCCAGAAGAGGTAGTGTATCACTGACAGCAAATATTGTGTAAATTGATATCTATATACATCTCTTGTATATTATTGATCAGTATGTTAACTTAGGTGGACATATTCTGGAGAAGAGCAATCGGTGACACGACTGGCCGACTGTACAGTCTGTGCTGTGCTGATTTGCTCTCTTATGCTGCAAGTCAAAAAATAGAAAGAAACAAGGACAAGAAGAGATTTTCTTCCAAAGGTATGATTATACCATCGCATGCATAATTGCACGGTAGGAAAACTCATTGTTGTGTAAATGTACTCCACGATATTTCAGATTATAAAATGGTGGTTATATGCAGCAGTGGAAATAAAGCGAATACACATATAGAAAATGTTCTAAACAACCACAGCCGGGCCACCCCTGAACCTGCGCCAATCGAAACGATCAGAAGTTACCTTGCCCAGAAATTCAGAGTATCCGAGGACTCAATTAAGTCAGCTGCAACAATAGACCCACAAAGGTATCTGGACCTATTGCATGGTTATATTCCTAGTAGCTTGCATGCGATCACCTTATTTATTTTCATTTATATCGATATTTTTTGATTATTTGCATAGGTCCTCTGTCAGGCTCGCAAGTAGTGATGTTCCTGGAAATGGGAAGACCCACCTGGCTTGCAGATTATTTGGAAAATTAAAGACATCAAATCCTGAGGCCAATAAGAAAGTCCTCTCATTCCAAAGCGAAGACATTGACTACGACTATGCTGTCGAGGCTCTATTGAAAAGAGAATTACCTGTGACAGATCAACTGAAATTCATTCACATTGATGTGGGACAAAATGTGAGATACAGAATTGTACCTTTAGTAATAAGAAATATGCCAATTACAATAAATATGCAACTTAAATTCTAGACATCTATTAACCATGATTGTGATAATTGCGACTTTTCGTAGGTGAGGAAGGACAGCAAACACTTTTTACTGAATCTCATTTTGCTTGGAAGCGTGAAGGAAAAGTCAGGCAAAGTTTGGGTCAGATCAGTGAACGACTTCTACCTAATTGAGGCACTCTCAACACTTGGTGCAAGCGTAAGTCTTTGGCTCAACATTATTGTCCGTCAGCTGATTTCAATGCATAGAGTAGTACACATATTCTTGAACATTTCTTTTATTCCAGACTCGCGAGAACGACATATATCCCGCGTTACTTCGATCTCTATCGGAGTGCGTTCCTAGAAGTATTTGTTATTCTCCAAGAAAATCACATCAGAAACTGCAAGACGATGCCAAATGTAACATACTTAGTTTTTGGCTCGGACTTTTGTTTGATTTTAATTTCAATATGACTGAAATAAGGTTACCGCGAGAAGTACAATAATGCATCATAATTTATTTACAGTCCTGCTTGTTGACACGTCTGATCAGTTCAGAGAGACAGACCAGACGTCTGATGTTGAAGAAATAGACACCGACTTGTATCTGCGTCCATTTCATTACCTCACATCCCAACCAGGCCTCTATGAATCCCCTGATAGGAAGCTGGATCTGAAGGGAGTTTTGGAATGCATTATCAAGTATGTGCTTTTTTATCCAGAGTATTTGAGGAGATACTGGTGACCATCGGTTGTTTCATTGTCACAAATTATTTACGTACCGTCTTTGATTCATTAGAGAATGTGGCCTTGGCGATCCAAGTTGGTCGGAAATAAAACACTTCGCAAGTTTTCTTGATCATCAACTAAAGAATGCAGAACAGTTTGTTTTGAGTAAAACAAAGGATTCGGCCACAGCTGGTCGCATCATGAACGTCATCGCAAAATTTGTAATTAACATGTCCAAGGTAACACGTTTCTCGCACTTCGTCATAGATTTTATCTTTATTTAAAAAGTTAACCTGTGACCTATTGTGATGAATTATAAATTGATTTAATTTACAGGACTTTTCAACACGGTCTCTTGATATTGCGGAAGGCGAAGGCTGGCAAAAACATGTAAGCGTGTATTGAAGAAAAATATTCAAAGTGATTGCATGCTTCAATCCAGGACTCTTTTTGACCAAAGACTATCTTTGAAAAACACTTAACAAATTTAAACTTTTCAATTCAGGCGGCCGACACAGATATCGATATCAAACTAAGAAAATGGGAAACAAGGTTTGAGCCAATACTAGCACATAGGGTGTTTTCATTATAATTAGATCAAAGCTAGAACATATTTACAATTGCAGTAATGTTTATTTCATCGTTGTAGTTCTTACCCATACGTCTTCTTCAACATTCAACTCGATCGATTGATCTGCCTGGGGATTACACAGACAGTTGATGGTAAATTAACAACCAAGACTCCTGATGAGGAAACGAACCAATTGCTGGTTGAACTGGATGAGGCTTTCAAGCTGATTGAAGTGGATTTGAGGTTTTATCTAGGCAACCACTCCCGGTAATTTGTAGACAAACGCTTACCTGAATTTTGAAAACTAATTGGGACAACTTCACCATTAAAGGACTATATATATGATGTTAAATATTTTCTATGCCAGGGCCGATTTCCTTCAACAGCTTCGAGATATCATAGGGCAACCAACTGCAAAGGACCCAGATAAGTACTATGAGCTCACAGAAGACAACGTTAAGAAAATGGTCGCCATCTACATGAGAATCAAGTACTTACAAATATACAAAACATAAATACATTCAAATGCAGCTATTTGCATGGCTGGCAAATAATCAATTAAGATTCAACATGTTGAATAGAAGGACGCGTGCCTGGTCTGACATACATTAAGTCCCAGCGACTGACGTTTAGAATACTGCTTCCATGAAAAACTTGCATATAGTCAGCACATGCAGGCAATTGTACGCCATTTATATTGTAGGTGTGGAATGCCTGTTATCATCATGGGGGAAACCGGATGTGGAAAAACTAAGCTCATTAAATACCTGTGCGATCTGATGAAACCGGCTGAGTGTGCTAAAAATATGGAAATGTTAAAGGTGAATCTAGGGCTGCTAGATTCTAAACTATAATGTCCCATCGCGACTCTCATCCTTATCTCATTGCACTATATTGCATATTTTCCATTCTTTACAATACAAGGTACATGGAGGTATTGAAGACCACCACGTTTACGAGAAATTGAAGCAGGCGAATAACTTGAGTGAGGAGAACAATAAAAATGCCAACCCTCCAATACCAACAATTTTGTTCTTCGATGAGGCCAACACCACCAAATCAATCGGGCTTATTAAAGAAATAATGTGCGATCAGATGAAGGATGAAAGACTGAGGCTTCATGTAAACTTAAGTGTCATTGCTGCCTGCAATCCTTATCGAAGGTAAAGTAGTAATGCACTTCGGGTAATCATATAATCTTTGTCAAATGTGTTTAAAATGTTACGCATCATTTGATACTAATCGATTAGCTTAAGCAGCTTCTTCTGACAATAAGATGCTAAAAATGAATTCATTGATATCATGATAATATATTTCAGACATTCCGATGAAATGATAAACCGACTACAAAAGGCAGCACTTGGGTATAGTAAGAAGGCAAGGACAAAGAAAAGCTCTGGCGATGGAAGGGACCCGATGTGTTACACTGTCTACCAGGTCAGACCACTGCCAAAACGTCTCATCTCAGTCGTCTGGGATTTTGGCACCCTGAGCGAGGAGTCTGAAAAGCTGTATATTCGAAAAATGGTCCAGAGCAAACTGATGGTGAGATTTAGAAATATGATTAATATCTTAAATTTATCAACACTCGCATAACAGAATGCCACAAGTGAATATTCTTGCATGAATAATGTATTTAATTTAAATACCATACAGGAAATGTGTCAAACCGAGGGCCAGAATTTTATGAACCTTTTACCCTCTAACGGCGATACAATTGCCGAAATACTTTCCAAGTCACAGACTTTCATGAGGAATCAAAAGGTAAGGCATGCCTTAATCTAATAACAAAGAGGTGAATCACTGGACCAAATACATATTTGCCGAAAAAACAGATATTGGCATTTTGTGAACACTCTCCAGCGATTCCATCCACTTTCTGCAGATTCCGCTATTTCTACTCCGCTATCCCGTATCAGATATGTTCCATCTAATATTTTATTTTGTTACTACAGGGCGAGTCCAGTATTGCCAGCTTGAGAGACATAGAACGAACATTGAGAGTATTTCAATGGTTTTACGGAAAACAACCTATCCTCTTCCCTGATACACCTCTCACAGTAAGTATGACCCCAGGTAGTTATTCTGACAAGTAGTATCCCTGCATCTTTATTTATTCGTGATTATATGTTTATTGAAAATATACAGCGTTTAAATTATGAACACTTTGTATTTCCAGTTGGTAGACAGATTTAAATCTGCCCTAGTGCTTGCTTTGGCTGTTTGCTACCAAGCACGTCTAGAGGATGACACCCGGAAACAGTACAGAGCTCACATTTCCCAGTATTTCACCAATGATCTCTGCCTTGAGGATGGGCTGCACTCCTTTTATTCCGTAGTAGATGAGTAGGTCATCCTTCTATTAATACATTTCCGTAACTGATCTATTCAAGATGTTTCATTCTCGTTTAGCTTTTTTCCTGCATTGGTACGTCTAACATGTTTATTAAGCAATGATTATTGTTTTGCCAACAGGTGGCAGACCGCGTTCCTCAGTGAAGCAACACACGTGATCAAGACAGACATAGCGAAAAACAACGCATTGAAGGAGAATCTTTTCATGATGGTGATTTGCATTGAACTAAAAATCCCATTGTTTCTGGTCGGAAAGCCAGGCAGTTCCAAGTCCCTGGCTAAGACGATCGTAAACATGGCCATGCAAGGTTCTGGATCTCGCACGAAGATCTTCAGGAATTTGAAAATGATCCAAATGCTGACATATCAATGCAGTGCCGCCTCCACGCCAGATAGCATCAAGAAGATCTTTGACAAATGCAGTAATGTACAGAAGAAAGAAAACCTTGAACGGTTTTGTGCTGTGCCTGTGCTCGACGAAATAGGCTTAGCTGAGAATTCTAAGGAGAAGCCCCTCAAGGTCAAATATTTATTCACTACATCAACCTGTGTATTGCTCCATGCTAAACATATAATTTAAGCGTCTGACACTGAGGAATTCGCACCATTCTCTATCGTTTTATTTATTTTATAATTCTATATTTTTATATCCAGGCTCTGCATTCCTTGTTAGAAGACGGGCTGAATACGTCACTGCATGACGAGCGAGAGGAGTATCAGAAGTTCCCTTTCATCGGTCTGTCAAACTGGCCGCTCGATCCAGCAAAGATGAACCGCGGTGTCATGGTTCTTCGCGGTGTGCCAGACAAAAAGGAACTGATCATTACGGCAGAGTGAGTTACGCGATAGCAACATTAATCTTCAGCATCAATTAAAGAAGCTCAATAGGATGCAGAATAGAACCCAAGATTTATGATACACATATTTCATATTGTTATTCTATGTTTTATAACAAAAAAAGGTCCCTATTATGAATGTTACATCTAACAGGGGTATTTGTGAGGGATCAACTGGGGCATCGCACCTGTCTCACCTGATTAAGTTGCTGGCCGATGCTTACCTCGAGGTTTATGAAAAAGCGTTTGAAACTGGCGGCGAACGAGAATTTTTTGGATTGCGCGATTTTTATTGGTGAATATGGTTTTTGATGATAAGATTTTTCCAGATACTAGTTCCTCAATATATACTTCAATTAATTAGATGTGAATCAGATAGCACACAATTTTAGTGAAACCTCCGTCTTTTTTTTTCAGCATGATAAAACATCTGAAATCATGTGTAGAAGAGCACAATAGAGAACCAACCGAAGACGAGATCCAACAGGCCGTGATGAGAAACTTCAGTGGCCTTAAAGAACTTGACGTGTGGAGTATTTTCAAGAGGAAACTACTCATTGACCGGGATCAGGTACCTAATATTAACAACACACTTGTGTTTATTCTGGTCATACCTGAATTATTGCAGCATACACCGATAACATAATTGAACCCGTCTCTCACAATTAGGCACCGAAGGCGGGAACAAATTCATTTACTATGACACTCATCAAATCCTGCTTGAAACTGGAGCAGTCGGACAGGTCGATCAGCATTATATATGGCATAATAATATCAGCTTTTGAAGATTAAACGCAATAATACAATGGATATTTCAACTAAACATGTTTCAAATACAGGGATGGAATCTATTCCGAGCAAAGGCATCTGCTCCTGCTGACCGAAAATTACGCTGCACTGACAATTATCAGGGAACTTCTCAATGACGACTGTGTCATCGTGTTCGGCAGTAAATTTCCCCAGGACCAGCGATATGCAGAGGTGAGGGAGTATTTATTCTAGTATTAGGCGAATCAGCAGGCTGGTAAATATATTCATTAGGCCATATACTATCATACACATTGTTGCTTTCAGATTTGCCGAAACATTAAAAAGATTAGAGACTGCATGGAATGGGGAAAAACGGTTGTGCTATTGAACTTGATCAACTATGAATCCCTCTATGACGTGCTGAACGGATACTTTGAATATCTTGGCGGGCAACCGTTCGTTGACCTTGGATTGGGGACACAGCGGGTCAAATGCAAAGTTCATCCTGATTTCAGGTTTTAATATACTATGATGATGTTTGTACATATATAATTAATTTTGAATACAGTAATTGCTGAGTATATAATCCTATAATCAAACTATTTCCTCATTGTTAGACTGGTCCTGATCGCAGAAAAACAACAGGTTTATGACGACTTTGAGGTCCCACTCATCAACAGGATGGAGAAACACTTTGTCACTATGGATACTGTCCTGGACCTCATACACTTTGAGATGAAAGCACAACTGTATGCGTGGACCGATCAAATACTTCAAGCAAACTGTAACAGGTATGTACTCTCTGTTAACCTCCAGGTGATGTTTACTAGTCTGATAAATCGTGATCAAAGAATTGTGATTATCAATCAATCCTTGTTTATAGTAACGGACTACAAAAGGGAGACATTTTTATTGGATTCAATGAGGACACAATTCCCGCATCGCTGTATCAGACGACATGTAGGATTGCAAACCGACAGTGGGACAAGGTTAATCAACACACATTTGTCGATATTGTATGACACATTATCGGTCATCTATGGTATATGCTCATAGCCGATTCATTCTGAAATAGGTGTTAGAAACATGCAAGGAAAAGTTGCTTCAGACATGTACCCCGGACGCCATTGTCCGGTTAAAAGGTGGGCTTGATCACAAGGAATTACAGGAGATATACAACGTGTACTTCAACAAACAGCAGCATGAAAATCTGGCAGAGTTCCTTCAACACGAGTTCAAGAATGCAGAAGCCAATTGTTCTTTGCTGGCCCAGGTAGGTCGTTTGTAATTAACAACGCGAATGACGTTTGAGTTCAAACCAAATTGCAGGGCTTCATCATGTGATCATGTACTAATTAGGCCACGACACACTCGACCCTCCTGACAAAATCGCATGTCAGAGAAATTGCCAAAAGTATTGAAGATTACGTCGCCCCGAAGGACATCAGGCTTATTGATATGCAATTCTTTGAGACTGAGCAGCAATTCCGCACAAGATTGAGGTACGTCACGGTAAAAATCAGTGTAGGTCATTGGAGGGAGTTCCAGTTTGATTAATTCTACAATCCAGAGCATGTGATCCTTTCAGGTTACACGCACGTTCTAAACGGAGGCAGGTGCTCATACTTCAGTTCTCGCAGAAGGATCAGGCTCAAGAGCTTATCGCTTGCGCTAAACATTGTGTAATGGAGGAGTTGAAAGGAAAATCCCTGACGAATGTTGCATTTGTCATCCAGTTGCAAAGAATTGCTGGCGGTACATTTAAGTCTTCGATGGTAAGTGCAGGGATATGAATGCCTCTGATTATGTCACCTGCGTGGTGCATGTTTTATCGTCTATGTACAGAAGTATCGCTATCTCGATTTCAATTATTATTTTCAGGACGCAAAATGGATAGCTTGTCATATCGATGAGCTATCAAACAAGGAATGCTCTATACCGTCCATTGACAAGCTGAGAAACATTACAGTCGCCGAGTTGTTTCTGAGATCTCTGCAGCCGAAGGATGAAGATGAGGATGCCGTGGTGGATCTTACTCCCCTGATCACCAGAAATATTCATCATGCCGCCAAGATGCTGACCGATGATGAACAATTTGTTGGAAGAAAACTTAAGAGACTGAAGAAACTATTGCTGTTGAGAATTGAAGGCAAGTAATGTTGGTTAAGATCCGAATAACCGATTTGAATCATTCAAAATAGACAACTATTTAAGTTAATGTTCTCTGCATATCTAGGAAGTGAATGGTGCGAGGTGATGAAAAAAAGGATAACTCAGATATTTAAAAGAAAGGAGAGTGAACCGAGTTCGCTTAACAACGATTGGCTGCAGAAATATGTTGCTAGTTCTGAAGCAATGGATGAAGCTGGTGGTACTTTCAGGTAATACGAGAAATGAATCCATCCTGCAAGCCTTGTTAAATTATTATTATCAAATTAAACATTCTTTGATATCCGTACGAATATGAGAAATACACAATGAAGAAATGAATAAGTATATACATGTGTATGCATATATGAATGATATCAATGAACAAATATGTATATTGATATATGTAATAAATATATGTCGGAATGTCCAGATATGCCACAACCCTTGCTTAGCCAGGTTGTTAAAACATTATCTTACAAACATATATTCTTTTAACAGGAGATCATTAATGGTCTATCTTGAAAGGATTGTGAGACCACAGCTGGCAGCCATTATTGCGTGCATCGACACTAACAACAACTTGGACACATTCCAGCCATCCAAGTCATGCAGTTGGCTGGATCAATTATGGATTGAACTTTTCAGATCGGAGCAATTTGTCGAAATCAGGTGCGGACAAATTTTGAAATGAAATTGAATTCAATGTATATTGATCAACAAAGCATTCTATGTCTTGCTGCCTTGCTATTTATATCAAATATTTATGAATATACCAGGGACATACAAATGGTCGATGGTGGGGAACTTGCTCAATTCTCTGTGAAAACAATTGGATACGAAGACAAACCTTTCATTCCGCGCTGTCCGTTCTCATGGATCATTAAAAGAGACATCGATGATGCATTGCAACGCTCACAAGGTACAGAATGTTCTCATTTTGCCGGTTTAATTA
>JAXGGS010341616.1:0-13320 GCA_035585475.1 Armandia brevis
GGAACGCTTGTGGGGGTCGGGACCTTCGCTTCGCCCACCCTGACCATAAACCGCGCTAATTGAAACATCATCCCCCGCCATAGCTCGGGGGAAACCGTGGTTAATTACCATTGTGTCCGTGCGACGAGCTGGGTGACGGGAAATAATAGCGAAATAAACTCGCGCGCGGATTGTAAAGGTCGGTTTCGTGGTTTGTCATTCACAGATCTCGCCAAGCGTGGATGATTCATGTAGTTACAGCCTTCTCCTTCTTCTTCTCAACCCCAGCGTCTTTGTCCACACAAGGACGAGCGAGTATATACAATTCTCCTCTCCCTCTCTCTCTCTCTCTCTCTCTCTCTCTCTCTCGGTGCTTGAAGTTTGTGTGGGCCGGGTCGGGCTGCTGGGGTATATATATGTGCAGCGGTATTCACTTTCATAATCATAATATTTCTGCGTGATACGTTTAGACGGATGACACTTGATGTTGTTGACAAGTGTCGGTGCGTCCTCAGATGCGAGCTGCGTTCTGGACGAGCTACGAGCTGTGGACACCGCGTTTACAAACCGCGCACAGGAGATGCACCGCCCTGGGTGATGTCTCAGCGCCCGCCCCATAGCGGCTCGCTTCATTTATCTGTGATAAGTCAGTGGAGTAGGAGGACCCATGATTGCAATGTCCAGTCGAATGTAAATGGATACCAGTTAGCGTACGATTCCATGGCTAATAGTCAACAGATCAACAGTGGAATAACTATGGTACACGGTAGTACATGGTATGTATGGGATTGTGTTGTGTTGTGTTGACTGCTTTTGTCGGGTTGCTCCTGAGATGCGCTTTATCATCCTTTAGGAGGAATTGTTGGTCTAAACTTGTATAAGAGGTCAGGATAATGGGGTGTTAGCGGGACGGAATACATCTTAGACTGCTACCCTGCATGTTCTGTTCTTAATGTACTAATTGGAAAACACATTTGAACATTTTGATTGTGAATTTTGCCTGCTGAGATAGCTTGGGTGGATGAATGTGGGAAGAATGTTCGATTGTTATCAGCGGATTTCACGCACTGCCCCAGCTCGGCACACTGCGCGACCTGACATTCTATATGTGAGATAACTACGCGTGAATCATGCTGCTGGTATCTCTCTCCTCTCCCCCTCCGTCCTTCCCTGCCTGCTGGAGAAGCTGATTACAAATCTCACAAGTTCACGTGTATTACTCCACTCTGATACTTGACCCAGCCCAGCCCAGCCCAGCCCGGCCCGGCCGGGGGAAGCTGCCACCGTTTACATGTGATTTACAGCCCGTGGATGTGGAGAAGTGAGGTTTGATAACTGTCTCAGGTTGCTAGGGCATGGTTCGCGTTGCTAGGTCGGTAAAACTCGCTCGCTCCGCCGGTTTTTCTGTACATTTCTCGGCTGCTTATCCTGCCCTGGGAGTAAAGTGTTCACATTGTTTTGTTTTTCCCTAGGACGCCGGCAGCTCTAGGTTAACGTCGAGTGTCTCTGCAAAACATATACTCGACTTAGCCACAAAAACAGGGCAACAAGTGTTAGCGGGTTCTCACAACTTCCCGTGTGTGTAACCCCAGAATTCCCAGAATTCCTCGAGTAATTCCAACTTACAACATCCTGTCAAAACGTCGCTGAAATGTTTGCAATTGTTTTTAATTAACTTTTATCTCTGTTTTTCAGAAGTGACAGCTGACATCCTCCCCTCTCGCCCCTCGGACGGAACATTTTCTGGTAGGAGAGAGATTCCTCGTGTATACATACAGAGGCAGTGGAGGTCACTGTGTGAGAGATGTACATGTGAGCCTGTATTAGAGGAACGCCGCGCTACCCTTACACCATCACAGCATCCCTGCATCACACAAGGTCACGACCTCCAGCTTAACGCTACCAACTCAGGGGGTGTCATCCATTCCCCGGATTAACGCACGATAATCCAGCAGGATAAGCCGATCCACGGATTAGGAGATGTCGACTAGATGACTGACTTGACTTGACTTGACTTGGCTTCACACGTTTTTTGTGCTCGTCACCCTAAGTTTTAACACATATTGACGCGTACTTGCGCAGACGTGGATAGATTTACCTATTTACCCGGATTACAGTCAAGTCTCGTGAGTTTACGTTTTCTCAGAAAACTTCGTGAGAAAACTCGCGACAAAACCGATAATTAATCGCAGATTTTAGTACGTGAGTTTTTCCCGCACCATAGAGGCGGTGTCAGATAACATCTGACATTCCAGGACGGACCGGAGCGGCGTAAGTAGTAAAAACAACACAGCTTTCAGTCGGCGGAGTCTGAAAGCCGCGATCTGTTCTGAGAAGGATGGATTAAGATTTGTAACGCACACACACGGGATGCGCTTAGAAAGATGCTGATGATTTCATGAATACGCTGGATGCAGTCAGTCAATCCCGCGACCCGGAGGATCACAAGGTTAATCTGACGGATTAAAAGATTAGCGGTGTGGTGCACACGTGTGAGACGCTCCCGAATTCAGTTTACACACAGAGTAGAAGAAGAGACATTTAAACTATAAGCAAAGATGGAGCTATCCTGCTTAAGAACTTGTTTGGTAACCGCCACCGTGCTCCTGATTCATATACACACAGGTAAGCGATGAAAAAACACTTCACTTTTTATACCACACTGATTGTCATATTATTATGTAACGCGGAGAGAAATTGAAAAGATAGACATCATGGGACCGGGGGAGAAATTGCACGCTTGCACGGACGCTTTCTATTAGAGCTACGTAAAACCTGGCATCGTTGGGGAGACACTTTAGGTTATAGTTACAGGGGCAGGTGCAATTTAAAATCTCACTTCAATAACACTCGGTTATGCGAGGGAATTCAGCAGGCGATACTGTTGATAATCGCTATAACGCGGTCACATATAACGCCGTATTCGATATAACGCACGTCAATCGTGTCCCCTAATTTGATTTTGTTATCCTGACGTTGTTTATAACGCGGGTTAAATGTTGCCCGGGGCAATACGTGATGATCGATATTATTGAAGTTTGTCCCCCCTACCCGCGTTATATCGATCATCTACTGTAATGACATTCCATCACCCAGCTGGCTATTCTAGTGTATTTGTGTTAGATTGTAACAGTTTGTAACGATTGTTTCTATGGCGGACACTTGGTATTGTCAACTGTAGATTAGCAGAATCATTGTCACCAACTCACAGCTGATTGTCATCCCAAGTGGGCGGGTGCTCCCCGGAGACCGGCTTATGCAAGGCTTAATGAATTCCTAGCAACAACGCGTCCCAAGAGAGCATCTTGAATCATCAGTTCATTGTCACGCTGTTTACGGATGAAAATGGTCAGGCTATTTAGAGATAAAACTTCACATTCCGTGGGTGGACGAGAATATAGGCAGGTGATTTCTAAAGGTTAAGATGTCATATCACAACCAAAACTTTTAAACATTGCTTTTCTTTGCTAAACTTTGCAATGTGGCGTCTACATGCATTTGATGTATTCACGAACCCGTTACCATAATTATAATGGTTTTATGATAGCACTCACAATACATATTTCGATAATTGCTATATAAGCGTCCACTAAATTCGCGCCCAACTCTTTGTGTTATGAATTGTTCTCTTTACCGCGAGCCTAATAATTCGCGTATAAATTGCACTGTCTGCCTGAGATGTTTAAGAGGCCCCGAGAGGCTCTCGAGGGCCCGGGGGTCCAGGCGGGGCTAATTACTGCCCCGGGACCGCAGAAAGGGAAGGGTGAGACAATACCACCCCCGGGGGGCCAGGTAAATACTATTTATTAATCGCCGGCAACTTTGTACCTGTATCAAAGGTAGCGATTGTTAGTAACTTACCTGTACAGAAGTGCTGATTGTTACCTGTTTACCTGGGGAAACTGATCAAAGGCGCAGGTGAGAAAGTGAGGCGGACAGGTAAAGCATTCAGGTCCCGGATCAACAGATTATCACCTGTGACGTCATCTGGCCTGAGTGTAAATGGAAATTGAATCGAATTGGATCGGATTGGATTGAATTGGATTGAAATGTTTGAGCTTTGCGCCTGTGATTCGATTCAGCGAGAGGTAACAGGTTACGGCTGCTAACATCCAATGTGATCGTTTAATTGGACGAGATTAGATTTGTTAGAGTGGCAATTTACCCGGTAAATAATTGCCTACGCACACACGTTGTATCGAAGCGGTTCATGTAATTGTTGGTAATCGCCCGGATCATTGTGAAACTGTTTGCCAACTTTCACCTGAACTAAAACTTGATCACGAAACTCATATCTAATACTCTCTCTCTCAAAACGAATTATTTGCAATTGTAAACCTTTGCAATCCTGTCTTTGTTTGATTGTTTGCCAACTTGTACCCAAACGTTCAATTCACGAAACTCAGTCATATCTAATAGTCTCACTTTCAAAAATAGTACTCGGAATTGTAAACCTTGAACTTCTTTTTTTGTTTGATTGTTTGACAACTTTCAACTGACTTTTGAATGAGCTCCTATCTAAGAGTCGCCATCTACAAACCCCATTATACATTGAAAAACTTTGAAATCTTCTATCTGTCGGCATATTATTTGAATACGATGCAGTTGGGGATAAGAAATCGTGGTAACTCTTGCCTGAGCAGTGTCCTTAACTCACCACCTCCTTCCATTGAAAGTTTAATTGAATTCGCCGACCTGTTGAATGCCTGACAGACTAATAGATGAAGACAAAATCAAAGGGCTCTCTCTCGTCGCTTTCCCTTCCTTTACAATCACAGGAAATGAAACGCGACATCCTCCTCCCCACATACTTGTCCCCAGTATTATTCTTTGTATAAACAGAACACAACATAAAGTTTGTAAAATACATAGAGTTTTATATCGAGTATGACAGCATCCTCCCCACATCCCCATTCATTCATGCAACCGTCTGAAGAGCTTGGGAACTTCGCCATCGCCTCTTCCTGCAGCCATTATCACCATTATCACAACCATCAAAACCCTGAAAACACATTGAAGATGTTCACCTATAGAAACGCCTTCTACGCTCCGTTTGTCGGCGCACTGAACGCAATAGAAAGGAAAATGCTAACTAGATTCTATTATATTGAAGAGGCCAGGATACATAAACTAGCACATTCCTCCCATATCCGACACTGTCAGAATGTGATGTCTTATTTCAAGCTATAGAAAAGAGTAATTTATTAAATTCTGATGTCTTGTCGATTTATCGCAGTTTGTTATAATGCGAGTTAACGACGTTCGGTGACGTCACGTAATTACGCGTCATTAACGTGCCACGGCGGATAGACGTGTTACACATTAAGCTAGTTACGGGTGATATGTTAATGAGGTTATTTATCATACCTGTGGCGCCAGTGTTACCTGTGTGTGGACCCCCGTGCACGTGTGGGTCAGTGTCCCGTCTGTCACCCCCACCCCACCCCCGCCAGGGTTATTGTCCCCACATTGTTCCTCCCCAGGCCCCCTGACAAAGTCCCGCCCCTGTCAGCCCCTCACCTCTCCCCGTGACCAGACCCCCCTCCCTGCCGGGCCCCGTCCCCCTCCCCCTGTGACCAGACCCCCCTCCCTGCCGGGCCCCGTCCCTTCCCTTCATCCCCCATCAATACACATATTTACCGATCAATATAATAGAAAATGCGAAATACAACCTTAATAATGGCGGAATTCAATCCGCAACAGGTCCAACAAACCTTCATCCCACATTTAATACTTATATCATTGATATAAAATACGCCTTCTCAATGGTGAAATTCTATCTGCAGAAGCCTCCCATTATATAGAGTAACAGCAAGGGTTTTAATTTGTCGGATTTTACTTTATTTACGTCTCCAGCTGGGGCACGCTGTTGGCGGACTGGCAAGATCAAGGTTCTCCGCTAACCTCGGGATCAAACTCTCCCCAAACTCTCGCCAAACTCTCGCTTTGTGCACGATAATTAATGCGTTTAATCTGCCCGGTGTATGAAAGGATTTACTTTCTAAATACCAGCATCGCGTCCCTCATCCAATTAACCCAGCGTCTCGTGGTGAAGATGTGAAGGTCAAGTATCTAAATTTACCCGCTTTATGCTCCGTCTAATTCTCCAGGCATTGAGACATTAATTGGGATGAAGCATTGAGGATTTGTTCATAGTATCGAAGTGGTCCTCATCGATCACCTCAATGATCAGTCCATAAATTCTCTGGCTCTCGTGCGGTTGATTTAAAGCGCTGTCCGCTGTTTATCGGCGAGAAGTTGGCAAGTGGAAGTGAAATTCACTTTCCAGTGTGTTTACCTCTTGTAAAAGCAGATGTATAGTTAGAGTGGGGGTCCTCAGAAGTGTAAAAAACACAGGACGCCAAGGTTTATGGTTGCGTCTTGGCCTGGTTTCAAAGTTTTTACTTTCGCAACAAAAACCTTGACAAATGACACTGCCTGTCGCATATACATGTCCAAGTCCCTCTCTCTATTAACCTCAGAACTCACAATGAATGACAGAAAGATATTACATGTCATCAAGAATAATTAGTGATATACCTCTGTCCCTGGCGATCCTCGTGAATAAAATGGGTGAAAACTCGCACGGGACATTCGATATATTTCACCTGGTTGTCGGCCATTGTTGGTGATGTTTTTACAGGGGTGAGAGCGCCTGCTCTCTTCTCACTTTCACCCACCCATCGTGGCGGTAATTACAGCCACCCCACTGCGCTGTCTTCAGTGTCGTTAAAAAGTCAGGCGTATTGAGGAGTATATCGAGTTACTTTCACGCCGAACATTGAGAATTTATCCGCGTGCATCACAATGTGTGTGGCGAACGATTCACGGATGACTTTCCTTGTGTTGGTCGTGTCACTCTGACGCACCTGCCTCTGTATCTGCATCATTTCAATTTACCTCATTACTCGGGCTGTAGTCTGCTCGTCTGCCCCTGATAAAGCTGTGACAGTTCAATTTACGAAATTACAGGAGTCGAAATGGTCCGCCATTTAAACACCGTGCGCCTTCTGATAGCGGCAGCCGAGTGAGTTTAATGTTTATCGTTTTAAGGAGGCTATCTATCTAGAGAGGGAATTTCTGTTCATGAAAGCGTGAAATCGCGCATCGTATAAGATCTTCAGTAATTATTATTATCTCGACTGACATCTACGATATTTAAAGTACGGAGTTTTTCATACAGTCCCCCCTCCCCGCCCCCCTAGGTCCCCCCCCCTTGCCCGGTGTTTATCACTATTTGTGCGCGGAGTTTAAAGTGACAGACGGAGGGGTCTAATTGAGAGAGAAAAAAGGCAGCTCGCACTTTGCGTAATGCTAGAACGCTCGGCCGTAACCTTTAATTGGTTCGGGGGTAAATAGTTTTACTGCGGGGCCATGGGAAAATATCACACAGGAGTTTGTTAAGATTGAGGAGAGAGATTGTCAAGTGCTTTGTTGTGTGTCGCTATAACGTGTGTCATTACCGCTGCCTGAAAATAGAGACTTTGTCGTCTACATTGTTAGCTTTCTCATCCGAAACGGGACTCTTCTTTCAAATAGGTATTTGTAGTTGTTCACCAAAGATTGTACGGAAAAAGATTTAACTGATTGCGTACCAAACTGCTTTATAACGCGTCTTTTATTGGTCTTACTTCATTTGTTGATACGATGCTTTATACAACCCGTCTGTCATTCTGGAAAACGTATCTTCGAAACCGTAACCGAAAAGACTTTCCGCCAAAATCTGGAATTGTTTATTTTACAAAACACTGCTTCCGTATCATTTTCAATGAGAGTCACCCCACATCACGTTATAGGGAGGTTCCGCAGTAATGAATAAACAGTGAGTGAATGTGAAAGGGAGATACCCATCAGTTGCTGTCACACTTAGCGTGATACGAGTTTTTTTACCCCGCTGTTTTTTCATCCTCCTTGTTGTCTTCTCTGTTGGAAATTTGTCGACACAAATGCTCATCATTTTTACGGTTTGCGTCGGTTTCTTTGGTTGTGTGCACGGAAGTGAGACGGGCACATATGTTACTCAACATGAGAAGGCATTAAAGTCAGATATTATTAATATCAAACAATTGTTGTAATAAAAAAATCTATGAGATCTGACATCAAATGGCATTGACCTCAGAACGTAGCTGCTACTTGGTAAAATATAAAGTTTGTGTAAATAATTAGTCGTCTTTAGCAGAAATGTGCATGCATATTCTGATTCCCCTACGGCAATTTGTTTTTTTAACTTAGCATGAACTTGTTTCCTAGAGAAGTCAGCCATGTTGTAATATTTCACTTTTTATTCAATAACCCCTTGGTTTATTTACACTCTTACTTGTTTGTGATGTTTGCCCCTATCCTTCTGTTTGTCGCTGTAATTTTCGTGTCACCCAAGAGTGACATTTGTAACCACTCCTGGACAGTGAAACGTGATAGAATTACACGTTTACATGACGTAAATTAGGGTTGTCGGTGGCTCAGGACAAGATGGGAGGTGTGCTGGAGAAAACACCCCGGTATTTAGGGGGGAACGGCGTCGGAAGGGTAACACAGCTAAATTATACCCACACGTGAAAGGGAGCTGTACTTTAAACTGACACTCGACGTATTACATGTCGGAGTTATGAATAAATGATATGTGTAAGCGTTTAGGGTAACACCTTAGATGGTTAAGTTGTGATTCATAGCACGCCCATCGATGTTTTATTGGAATCAAAGATACTTTAATATGGAGATCTTCGCACTTTCGCCGGGACTGCATTTACAGTTATCCCATATATGTAGCTGAAATGACTCATCCCACACAGTGAAAAATAACACCTCAGTAAGTTCGGTTTCTGCCGCTGTCACTTGGTTTGTCATCTTTTCAAGTGTCATGTTACGTGTAGCCGTATTAAGTGTTGTTGCTTTACAAGGGAACGATGCAGTTTTCTGCCCAGTTGGACGCGTACGCCGAATCGGTGAAAGTTTTCATTGATGATGGGCGCCGTGTGAAAATAACACGGAATTCATATTATTTCCAAAGTGAAAACTTGAAATGTGAAGTTGATACGTGGACATGAGATTGTTTAATAAGCCCACTTTACCTGTCCACCCTTACCTTTCAGCCACATCCCTTTGATGTTTTATGTTTCCCCCGGTAAAATTCGATACGAATGATCGAATAATGTCGCGTATAAAGTTGTTAATATCAACTTAACCTGTGGCGATTGTGGGGATGGGCGGTTTAATAAACGATTCTGTCCATCGAGGTGGTTCGGAAGTGCTCTGGACAATACCCCCCCGTTCTCCACTTCTAAGCCATCAGATAGCATAGGAATCTATATCGGCAGGCACTTCGCATTGTGTGGTAACTATTTTACAGCACGGTTAATTGCCTGTATACGTATTGCCGACAATTACCACACAGTCAGACGTCTCACAATTACTTATGAAAGCTTTGTGATGAGGATTGCATCATTTTGTTTATAGATTTTCACCGAAGCGTGGTGCCATCAATTCAGCTACAAAGCCCTTCAAGATAGATGTCTACTACTTCGACGTTACTAAGATGTCTTTATAAGCCCACTCAACCATACGCTACTAAATTAGCAGTATAACATTTTTATCCATTGTCGGATTATTACTTTAAACTGATTTGAAATTTTAAAAAATGGCATGACGAGTGAAAGTGACATAATGTTTGCCGATTTTCCCTGGGAAAGTTTGTGTCGCTTTTATCTGTTGATTTGGCGAGTTCCAGACTTGATGTTCTCACTTAATTAAACCCAGTGTGGTGCTGGAGCCTGTGCGAGTCATGGATAGAGAGAGAGGTTTTATTCGCGAATAATACATGTTATTTCACGGTCGGTCTGACCCGCTGACGGACCGGGGTCTGGGACAGGCTGCTGACGGGCAGATAACTGCTTAATTCTGCAGTATCCCGCTGCTTCCATCAATACGTGTGTCCGCGTCATCAATACCGCCAGACAAACGTCTTAATATGTCTACCTGTGCGAGACCAGGGTAAGGTGGAAGGGGAGGCAATTTATGGTTAAATTACTAACTGTTCGTGTTTCTACAAGGAATATATTTAGTTGATCTATGAGTGGGGAACATTGGGAGGCTTAAACGTCGGGTTACTGTTACCATTTACGATACCTTGATGAAAGCCAAGACATGCGTACGACGGGGGCAATTCCCAGACACGGAACTTGCGTTTAACACTGGTAGGACTGATGATTTGAAATGAAGGCATATATATACTTTCCGTAAATAATCATATCGTCCAGGTAAAGTACATGATATAAAGTTATGTGATGCGTTAACATCGACAGACATAGTGACTCAGAATATATTATATGAGAACTGTGGTTGATGTGTAATTGTTTTGGTTTAACTCCGGCGAGACTGACCGGTCCCTTTAACTTGCCGATCAAACCGTTACCTCACCTGTGGCTATTTAAACCGTGTATGTTTTTCGCGTGACAAGTTTATTGTTGGAGTGCGTGTCAGGGGGTGGTAATGGCGTCGCCTGGGGGGAGTGAGGGGAGCTCGGCTAGGTGAAACCCCCCATAATACACCGCGCCTGCCCCCTCAGTGTCTGCACTCACCATTTATAACCGAGTCGCGATGATGAAATTACCGATCTACATCAGACAAGGTGTGCTTAAATACGGCGAGCTGACTTTAACGGTATCACGTTTCACCCCCTAATCACCACAATGTCAGGCGGCGACCGCGTGTTATACAATAAAATAAAATAAAATAAAGCAAAATAATCCCACCTGGACCCCTTTGATAGAGCCCCGTCTCCCTCACGCGATACTCATATAAATTTGATATTTCACTTCCATCCATCATGTTAAGAAGTAACACGGATATGATACCCGTGTATAAAAAGTGTTGTCGGCTGTCGATTGCTGCTGATGATAGGGTGATTGATAGGCGAGTAATTGTCGGTTATCGATGGATGATCTGTCCGGCTTTCATGTGTTTGATTAACGGTATACATGCGTTAACCACCGCACGGGGGGAGGATAACATCAGTAATTTCACCGTAAATACTTACAGTCGCCAGCCGTCATTGTGCCAGAAACAGGCAGAGATGTATCTCTGATAACCGGTTATTGTTAGTCGTAAAACTGTTGAGCGAAAAGTAATCAAAAGTGATGGGTTTTCTCAAAGGCACAATGTGACAACGTATGCGTCTTAGCAATCGTGCATCGTGCATTTTCCCATCAAAACTCACCCAATTAACTTGCACTGAAATATTTAAATACTTTAACTGTAATTCACTTGCCATAAAGTTTTAAAACGTCTTTAGAAAATTGTACATAGCCTGTTTTATATTGCGATGCGCTAATTTAATTTATTTCTCTCTGATGTCAGCAAGTACACACAATGCTTTGATGATATTAATTAAGTGATACAGTATTTAATGTAATAAACCTGTTTTATTTGCAGTATTTGCGCAGATGCAGACATTCCGAGCAGCACCCGCGGATAAAGAAGTTATAGAGGGACAAACTGTCATATTAGACTGCGCCATCAATAATAAAAAAGGCAGCCTGCAGTGGACGCAAAATGGATTTCTATTAGGTAAGTTTCTTTGATATTATTGTGACTATGAAAACCTCGTTGATTGCTCAAGTATATGTCATATAATCTATCCATCATTAAAACTATTGAAGCATAGTACCTAATAAAATGACTAGTGTCCAAGTTTTTTTTCGGGGCACAGTAAAACATTGATATCGGTTGAATTTTGATTCTAATTGAGTAGAGTAAAAACCCTTGTTTTTCACAATTCTGTCTCATCCCCCATGTATTATACTATTGTTGGAAGTAGTTGTTAATTACCATGTACTACTATTACAGGAAGTAGTAGGAGATTGCCCGGTTACCCGCGCTACTCCATGATAGGAGCAGAGGAGCTGGGAGAATATAACCTGCTGATAGATGACGCGCAGCTGGAGGATGACGGGACGTACCAGTGTCAGGTGTCGCCATCTGGTGGTGATCCCGCCCTCGTGGGAGACGCCAAACTCAGCGTCCTCAGTAAGTAACGTCATGTTCAAAATAAACGTCATCATTACGTCAATACCGTCACGTGGAAAATGTACGTCATTATCACACTTAATTACTCGTGTTTGATGAACGTCTTCTCTACACAAATAACTTTATTTACTCGATATACGTCATTTACTAATATATTAACATATATTGGACTAGTTACCAGCAACGTCATGAATGAATGTATGTCACAGTTGACGTTTTACTTGATAGTTGCTCCTGACCAGCCGGCGATATCAGGATACGTGAACGGTTCCACTGTGAAAGTTCCCCAGGACCAGGAATCTCTGAGTCTGACATGTGACTCGAACAACGGCAAACCAGCAGCCACCATCTCATGGTGGAGAAACGGTAAGATTCAAATATATTATTCTCTAATAACGGCAAACTAGCAGCCACCATCTCATGG
Source organism: Armandia brevis (assembly GCA_035585475.1). Taxonomy (NCBI): domain Eukaryota; kingdom Metazoa; phylum Annelida; class Polychaeta; family Opheliidae; genus Armandia; species Armandia brevis. The sequence goes on from JAXGGS010341616.1 coordinate 12,425, forward strand.
TGGAGAAACGGTAAGATTCAAATATATTATTCTCTAATAACGGCAAACTAGCAGCCACCATCTCATGGTGGAGAAACGGTAAGCATGCAAATATAAATCTCTAATAACGGCGAACCAGCAGCGAATATCTCATGGTGGAGAAACGGTAATAATTCAAATATAAATCTTAGTAAGGAAGAATAGTGGGTTTAATCGATGATAATTGCCTGAGTAGGTTTAAACAATTGTTATATCTTGATAAAGTAATTGCACATATAACACCAGAGGTCCTGTCTAATACTTTAACTTTACATGCATTGGCTCTGAAACTAAGATTTCAGCAGACTTATTCGCGATCGCTCCCATTCTCATGCCGTTGTTTATTTGATTGTTTTGCAGACAAGGAGATAACAGACGGAATAGTTTACAGCACAACACCTGCCGGGGATAAATTAGTGAACGCCAAGAGCATCCTGACCTTCAGCCCGGAATCAGAGGACAATGACGGCTTCTTCTCGTGTAAAGCCACAAATGGCGCCCTGACCACTCCCCTCGATACCACAGTACAGCTCAGCGTTATGCGTAAGTAGTGTGATATTCACCGATTAGTAGTATACAGCATAGTGCCAGACGTGAATAGTTTGCCCGTCACTGGCTAGTAGTGCACAGTGTGATATACAAGTAGTATGCGATTTACACCATAAAGTCGTGCATAACGTATACAACCCCGGTTACTGGTCACACGATCTAATTTTAATACTCAGTGTCATTCTTTATCCCAGTATAGCTATGTGTTTATGCTTGTATAATCATTTATTATTTATTGAGATAACGGGTTATAGCACCGGTGACGTAGTGAAGACGTTAATATATAATTATTATTTATTATTTACAGACAAGCCCGGAGAGCCTGAGAT
>JAXGGS010341949.1:0-13318 GCA_035585475.1 Armandia brevis
CATGGCAAGTCTTTGAATTAATTGTAGACATATTTCGCATATCAATGTCATGACTACGACAATTCCTCTCGCTGATCAGGTTATTTTTATGTATAAGCGTGACAAACATCTATATACAATGTCAATCTACAGCAATGTTAACACCTATTTTAGGATATACATGTCACCTCAGCGACTTATGATATATTTACAGCAAATAGTTGCCGTACGGTTTTAGTTTTGCGATGTATGAGTTCCAGATTTCACTTAGATGACGCCTTGTTTGTAGCGGCGTCTCGGCTTGTATTATCGGGCATCTCAAGTTTCACTGACACAGTTTCGCTCAAGTTTCAACTCAAGTTTCATTGAAACTTTCTTTAGGCAGATATGGGTAAGTCATTAGAGGCCCGTAACCTCCCAGTTTGCGAACACCAATGTCTTCTTCTCCGTTAGTGTTGCTCCAGAAATTCTTAATGCCATCATGTATCGCTGTGAATACACCGTATACAGCCAGATCAAATATCACCACAGCAACGCCTAAAATAACGATCACGGATATTGCGACGCTTCCCACCTCCGTAGCATAGTCGGCTTCTATAGGTTTCGGCGGAGGTGGCCGAGCAATTGCTGTAAGGAGATTTATTTATTATTCACTTAAAGCATGCACACCGGCACATGCACGTTTATTGTTCTGAAATTGGTTTGCAAGAATGTGAGCGTTAATTAATCCGGATTCGAATAAGTAAACAGACTAATTTAAACGGGTGAAATATTGCTTACGGTCGCATCCATCGACTGGGGGGTTCCATAATCCTAGATGTGTGCATTTGGTTGTCATAGTGATAAATCCTTTACTCTTCGGTAGCTCATAATCACCATGACATGTGACGTTTACATGAGTATTGTAGAGAGTATTCGTGTCATTTATGTCCAAGTTTGACCACACCGGCAAAGGCAAGCATCGAATGTCTGGGATTCAACGCAGATATACAGTTATTGAATTCGTCGTATTTGCGAAACATGTGTAGCTATGTGTTGTATCTGTGTAATGCATTCCAGTTCAATTTACTATATATGCAAAGTGCATGTAAATAACTTGGATACTTAATTAGGAGAAAGTTACGCGGCGGGGGACACGCTATGTAACATATTAAACACTGGACAGACACTATTTATGGGGCCATCATGTTCGAAGTGGGATGTCCTAACCATCGAACGGGTCCGCTAATAGGAGAATCATTACTATCATTTCTTTTGTTTGACCTAGTAGTCATCCTAGACATCCTGAACGACCACGTCCTTACCTATACATTCCGGTACTTGAAGAGACCATTTTCCAGACGATAGACATTCTATGCTCATCGTTGGATGCCGGCCCTTAAAACCATATCCCCGTTTGCAAGTGTAGGTCACAATGTCTCGGAAAGTGTTGTTAAAAGTGTCCGGGAGAGCCCTCAGCACACGTGGTGTTGGTGGACATTGTCTGGCTGTAATAATATCCACGATACTGGCTGGAATCTTGCTTTCATGCTTGCTTGTTAACAGCCTTTAAAACCATTAAGCGTTATAATTATGTAGAAAGGGTGACAGAGTACAATTTCATTTTTTTAAATACCTGAGCATATCACGTGAGAGTCATCGGATGACCAAGTTCCGTTGCTGCGGCAACTAACTTTTAATTTTGAGTCACCATTCGGGAATAAGTATCCTTCTATGCATTCCAGGGTAACGTTTGACTGATAAGATCGGGCTAAACGTGACACTATTCTCTCCTTTACTATCGGAATGATTGGACATTCAACAGCTGCAATACAATACACAAATGAAATAGAGAAAAATTGCGAAGTGTGTAGCGTGAATATTTGTATTAAAATGGGCGACTTTTACCTTGACATTGTGGAATATTTGTCCATTTATTGTTGACCTGGCAGGCAGCTGACCACGTTTCTACACCTGAAGCAAACTGATACCCTTCCACACACGTGTAGAGTAAAGTAGCATTGTGATCCGCCATCTTCCCCGCGGAAGTGAGCACAAAAGTAGCCTTGTCGATATCAGGTGGTGATTCACATCGTTCATCTATTTGAACAATATATTAAAGACTAGTTTACGAGACTTATATATAAATATGAGTTTTTGCACTTTTGCTTATGTATGGAAAGTTGTAAGCATTGTTGATCGATGCAATTATTGTAAAAATGAATAAACGTTCAAACTCTAGCTTTATGCTCACCTTCACACCCCTCTGCAGCATCCCACTGGCCATCTCCTCCACATGTTATCTGTCTCTGGTCTGATCCATCCGCCATCCTCTGACCTGATTCACATTCAATTATGACCGAATCCCCATACACTAATGCAGGGTTATCTGCATCATGATGACGGAACTCCTTAAGGCCACGGTGTGTAGGTGGGCCACATGATATATCTGAATATATGCATTCACTGATTTACTAGGGAAGATGCCACTAACAGTGGTGGTCATTGATGGTGGTTGATTTCGGTGAGGGTGAGGTCACTCATATTAGAGGTTGATGAAATTCTACAATAGGTGGTTGATATGTATAGGGAGGGACCACTGATAATGACAATTGATGGTGGCTTCTATTTTAGGGGTGGATCAATTGATAATGGCGTTTGATGGTGGCTGAATTGTTAGGGGTGTGGTAACTGATGATGGTGGTTTATGATGAATTATTTGGAAGGGTTAACTGATATTATTACATTTGGCGGCTGATCTGTTTGGAGAGAGGTAAGGGTGATGGTGGCTGATAACAGAGGGAAGGATTTCATAATAGCGGCTGTTGATGGTGGCTGATTAGCGATACGATAGTTCACAGATTTTGGTAGTTGATGACGGTTGTCACGTTAGGGGAAAGACATCAACAGCTGATATGTTAGGGGAGGGTCCAATACTAGTGCGATGGCAGAAATGTGAGGGGAATTCTATCTGATAGTGGAGGTTGATGATGGCTGATTTGTTAGAGTAAGAAATAATGAGAGCTGCAACTCTTTGGTATCCCATGGTAGAGAATACATAATCAATTTAGTCTAAGCTTTTATTTATACCTACCAAAACATCCAGTGACTGTTTGATTCCATTGTTGATCATCACACTCAAGCGTTATATTAGAAATAGGATCTCTACCATCATTAGGAAGGAGAAAATAATCCTTGTCACATAGTATTGTAACTGTCCGATCACCACTTCCTTCGTAAAGGACGGTTGCATTTGATATGTGACTTGGCGCAGGGCAGTCCAATTCTATACGATAAATAATAGACATGTTTGACATTGCTGTCCACCCATTTAATCATTTGTCATACTAAAAGTGTATTTTTCTTAACTAATCTTACTTTTGCAACTGTCCGTGAGATACTTCCAAGTATTTGAGTGCGAGCACTTTACATGAGCAAGATTACCCAAGTTATTTTTATTGTCAATTGCATAACCTTGGTCACATATGATATTTAGTTTTCCTCTATGTGGTTCCAGGCTTGCGTGATCCAAATAAGGCTCTGGAGGGCAAACTATATCTGAAACTAGTACCACACCCACAATTTAAAGGGTGACCAATTGAAAACCCAGTGCCCTATGTATTGTAGATACAAACCCATCAATTTAATGTGTACTCAATTTACCTTCGCACTTAGGAATAATATCAGTACTCCACCGACCATTAGAGAGACATGTTAATCTCAGAAATGGCGGGCCCATACCAAATACGCGCCCTTCTTCACAAGTCAAAGTGACACTCATTTGGTAAGGTAGAGACCGATTAAAGATTTGTCCATCAGCATTGATATCATTGCGCTCAGGCAACGGCATGCACACTACAGCTAAAATAAAAAGAGGAGGTGCATTCAAATAGAACCAAAGTCATCATCGAGTATAATTCATTTATTGTTGTCGGTTGGTTTGTGTAGGCGCAATTTCGTACGTTCACAGAGTGAAATGGGCCCAGACCATTTGCCATCTTCTCCACATATTTGAGTCCATTGTTTTCTCCTGGCTGGTGCTGGCCCAAAATAGCCGACATCGCACCGGTACGTCACCACTGTGCCAACATCGTGAGACTTTGTGTTTCTAGAAGTTCCCTCACGAAGCTCAATCACTGGACATAAGGGGCCTGGAACAAGTGACGTTAGGTGGACACATATCTATATAACGTACCGGAGGTTGTTGGCTTTTGTACTCAATACTCACTTTCACATTGACTATATGACATATTCCATAATCCATATCTGTTACAATGTGCACTCGCCACACTGGTGCCATCGGGAAACGCATGTCCTGGCAAACATTCATATACTAGTGACAGTGAATCAGTGTCGATTGTCTCATTGATGGCCTCAGCATTCGTGATATCGGGATGTGGACTGCATAATTCTGTCAAAAATTAATGTGGAACCATGTCGTAAATATACCCAATCAATATAGGGCTCTTCATAAAATTAAACCATTGAGATGAAATAATACCAATTATTGCTGGTCCTTCTTCTTTTAGGAGAATCACTATTTCCTTTTTCTCATGCTCATTGACATTTGAAATAGCAGAGGCTGTGGTCCAATTGGTATTGTTGTTATTGTGATGGATTGAAGAAGATGTGTCAGTTGTTTCTGTGGTAGAGTAAGTCCATGTGAAGTTTTCAGAAATTGTGGATGATTGAGAGGAAGGTGAAGCTAACGTTGACATTAAAGTAGACGATTTATTTTCATCAGTCGAAGCAGGGCTCATAGCTGTTGGATCATGTCCTGATGTTGCGGACTCAGCGGAAGTAGTTGACGTTGTATCCGTATGTACCCCAAGGGTCGAACTTGGGTAGCTTGGGCCCGGGGATTGTATACCATTTAAATTTCCTGCCAATTTCAGAATAAAATGATTATCAAAAACAAGAAATTCTGATATGGTTAACATTCATCCAATTGGTCGATAAAAAGAAGTAACATTTATACGTTCCATCGAGTGCTCTGAGTGTACCTATTTCATTATCTAAAGCTATTTTTACAACAATTCAAAATGCAAACCCCATCAAACTATGTTGATTCATCAAGACAATAAGATAATAATTATCAAAAAAGGGAATTTTGTTATTTTGAAACAGCTATTTTTATTTGTCAGGTAGGAACTGGTATTGAATTAGAATTTGGCAGCAAAACAGTATCTGAACATTTCAGAACAGATTAATCTCATAACACTGGTTTTCCTCTTAGTGTGACATCTTAAAATCAAAATTTTCGACTTTCATATAGCCTATCATCCTCATTTGGGATCATGATTTGGAGTGACAAATTCTTAACAAATTTTATGAAAATTAATGGCAGCAGAACAGATTGCTGTTCAGATAATGGTGAATTTTGGTAGCTACGAGCTGAGTTCATATGAAAACCGTCTGAACAGCCCTGCATCAGAACAGCTCAATTGAGAGCCCCTGTGATTTTTAGTCGAACATATCATCTTGCATTTGAAAAATTAAAACTGGCGTATCCAGATGATAACAGTCTGACTTCCTTTCATCTCTTTTATAAATGAACGATTCTGATAAAAACAGTGGGCAGATTTATATATAACACATGAAACAACTTAGCCTGAACCCATATTCCTAACCTTTAAATGTTTACCCCTTACGATAGTTTTCTGTTGAGGGACTGTGATATTTAAAGACAGGGTTCTCTCATTTTCTGTCGCACATATCTTGTCAAAGCACACCCTTCGTACTTACGGTAACTTGAGCTCAATGAAGGTCCCACTGACCAATCTATAGTTTTCAATCTATTAACCCTACATTAAATTGTACAATAATTGTACATGCTTATGAATGTTATGAGTCCGGATTTAGGCATGACATGCATAGTGTCGCGATTCATAAACCGATTCGAACAGGATCAAAAAATAATTTGAACATTGCTAGTCGGATGTTCAGTATGACTATGTTTATGCACTCCGAACAGAACTATATTTTGAAACTCTTACCGTTTCCCATTTCGCATTTCCTTATAACGGTGTTATCTATACCCACGTAGCCAATTTCCCTCACCGTGGCCTCGATTAATATCTTGAATGGTACTCCTTTCCAGCTGCCTATATTCTGAAATCGCACATCGACTGAACCCCACGATTTTTTATTCTCAGAAGTCCTCACAGTTCTTAGGGTTTCTTCATTCATGTTCACGCTTTGTCTCTTAATAAATATGTAGTCCTTGATGTCCGGTTTATAGATTGACAATGTCAAGCACGTGTCTTCAGTTGGTGTAATTACTGGTGTGGATATGACCGTTATAGAGTCAGGTCCAAACCAGGGAGTCATGAGATACATGGCTTGCCCTATATTAGATAATAGTAATCACGTATTGAATCAAAAATAGAATGTAAAATAGAATATATATAGTCTGTATATTTACGTCTTTTATTCGCATCAGGATCGCTGCAAGTGTCATCAAAGACATGGACGCCAGGAATACCATAAATAATCTCCTGTGTCACACAGCCAACGATGACACTGGCTTCGGTTTCAGATGTACTCCATGTATCAGTATACCAGTAGCAACTTCCATTAGAAAAATCGCATTCCTGGCCGACCGTGATATCAACTAGAAATATCAGTATTATTATTCGTCTTTAATTTTAATATGCATGCCTTTACTAACACATGGGATGTGATTAATTATTAAAGCTGTAATTGTAATTTTGTATTTTGTAATCTTGGTTTGGCGATAATGTGGATGTACAATACTCACACGGTGGTTCATCACTTAGGTCTCTGAGAAAGAGGTTATCTAGTCCCACATATCCAAAATGAATGCCGTTATAAGATTGATCCCGGATATCTATACCAATTTTGAATTGAGAGGATTCGTTGCCTGCCACCTGTACACTCATGTGCTCCCATTGTCCTGTTGCTGACTGTGGCATAAAGGCCCTCTTTAAGATCATATTTGATTCCTTTTTATATTGCACGAACTGAGTAACGCTTAAGTAAGTGTTTGGGGGAATGTTATCTGTGTAATAGTAGAACGACAGGCAGAGTAATGTATTCTCAGACTTTGTCTCGACACTCCACAGCTCAGGGTAAGAGCTTGATCCATCTAAATTCAGCATCAACACGTGACCTGAAATCAAAACCATCGATTTCTAGACAAATAAAATTATTTAAATACGTTTAACACTAAAGGTTTTCGGTAGTGTACCGGTTGCCTCACCATCTGTGCGTCCATCGGCATCGGATTTGATTGAAATGCTAGCTTGGTAGTCCGACAACATAATCCTAGACCAATACACTCCCTCGACTAGGTATTGTCCATCTGATTTGATCTGATACAACCCACATGTGTCCGTTTCAAAGTCACATGTGTGGTGCCCATACTCTACTGACCCAAAACAATAACACTCATGAATTCCTGGTCTTATATTTTCAACATTAAGTGGAGAAGTTTTATTTTTGTATAGACAAGTTGCTGACAGTTCATATAGAATTACTTTTTCGTCGTTCTATTGTAGAAATTCATTTACCTAACAAACACTTTCCATGACCTATACTCACATCATCAAGAGCGATGACTGTGAAATTGTACAACATATCTGCAACAAAGCTGGCAAATGATGACATGTTGGACCCAAGCGCATGTACTGAATACAATGTAACTTTTGAAAAATGCCACTGTGGTCCTGTCGGACCGGCCATACTCCAGATAACATCACTGATATTGTCTTTAATCATTAATAAGCTGCAATATATAATACAATGAAGGAAATCATCATCGACAACCTTCACGAACGAAAACTTGTACATTTTTCATAGGCATATATATTGATCTAGGGTAGACACGCAGAAGACTCACGAACTCGCGTTACCGTGCATGTTGTAAGAAAAGGACAAACAAAGTTCCGTGTTCATACTATTGTCTGGAATAATCGCGAGTGGCAAGTGTAAAGAAGCTGTCACAAATTCAATGTCTTCGTGGTAACCATATGCGCCTTCTGTGGCAGCTGTGTAGATGTACACTCCGGAGTTATCTGCAAGACAGAGATGTACGATCTGCAAATTAATGTATCAAGAATCAAATCTATGACCTTAAAGGTGGTTTGTCAGGCCCTTTAAAACATGTGCATGAATTCATCTTTTAATGCTAGTGGAAATAAACTAGAGCAGTTACAAAGCATGGACAACGTAAACAGTATCCCCTCTATGAGAACAAAAAACCTAAACATGCATCCCCATTTGGACCTCCAATCTTTCATCTTTATTAGGACCAAGTGGTGGATGGTCAAGCCACTTTTTTGACCTGCCTAAATATGGGTGAAGAAGGTTTCCGGCTCTGATTGATTGACCCGGTTTTGATAGAACATAAGTAAAACAAACATACCACCTCGACATCGTACATTGTACAGTGATGTATATTCAGATTGTACACAAATTATGGAGTGATACGGAAGGTCTGAGACCAAATATCCTTTATGAGTTTTAATTTGTATCTGTGATTCTTCTCTCACCACCACCAGCGTGACTAGTCGGCCCCAAGTCTTCATATTGCCCTCCAAACACAGGTCCTGCCTGTAATGTCCAACCGACACCATCATCGTAGAATTCATCGAATCCTAAATACAGTCCACACATAGAGCCATCGTCGAAACCACAGTGAAAGTCAACTACATTGTCTGCATAAAAAGTGTTTTAATGAACATGAAAATTACGTGAATTCATTGCACTAGATATAATTAAAGGTTACATAGAAAAGTAATGATTTGTAAAACTCGATAAATGATATATGATATAGTTGATGCGTACCACCTGTTTCACATCGGTTATGTGTGATATTAATGTGATCAATCAGAATGGTGGCTGCGTAACCCTCTTGTTTTACAGCTTCAAATTTCAACCCCTGACTATCTATGAGGCTTGTTTGTTCGGATGAAAGTTCTACCCTAGCCCTATGCCAATCTCCAATTCTAGAATACTTAAGTCACACGTTAGTTCTAATTTAATTTCTCTGCTGAATAGAAATAATTATTTATATTGTTTTTGGAAGCATAAAACCGATATGATGCTCCCCTTGGTTTCGAGTGCTATTTTCCTTGTGTCTTGCAAACATGATGTGCTTATTTAAATTATATACTGTTAGCACAATATGCCATATTTAGATACTCTCAAATTAGTAATACTCTAACTGTAAGTAGTAAAGTTAAGCGGAACTTTGACCAATATCAACTTTTGTCTACTCACATTTGACTCCGAGAGATTTCCAGTCACCATCCACACCACAGAGTCTGGAATGTTGTCACCAATCCGATAGGCGACTAACAGGTAGCTGGCTTGGCCTGTGATTCTGTAGTCAAATGTCAAACAAACCGGCTCACCTGACACTTGAAACTTGGGTGTGGAAACGATCGCATTACATCTGGCGTTTATGTCGTAGTTGAAGTATAAACATAGTGTCCCTAGACAAAAAACAAATAGGGAATTGGAAAGTTTTCTCGAGTGTTTATTCTATTCTTCGGTAGAAGACGTATTGCGAATGCCTATATGATGTTTACAATAGCATCGTAACAGTCAAGCGCTTGTGATTGTGAAGTTGATTATGCTATCTCAGAGCGAGTTTAGAGTAGAGGCTCCACATGAAAACGAGGGGGCCAGGTGAACGCGCAATGCTGCCCAAAAAACTATTTGGATATGGAGTTGTCTGACCTAAGTAACCACTTGTGAAAAATCAACCACCAACTCATATCCACCCTCCGACAAACAACCCACCTCCATAAACAATTGCAAACAAGTTTACAAAAATATATGATAAATTAGCTATTTTAAATGACCTTCCACATCCTATGTATATACAGAAAGAAACTGTCGCACTCGCCCTACAGTCAGATGAACGCAGTAAACCCGTCGCATCAGTCCTCTGCTTCATCGACTTTCAAACGAATGTTTCTTTTATTACACTAATTATTAAGAATATAAGTTACCCACCGTTGTTTGGGTTCATGTCAGGCAATTGATCATTGCTCTCAGGATCTTGTTTGATCAGGAAAAACTCGCGTGTTGAATCCTCGCCGCTCTGGTGTCGTTCATGCTTCATCCCACACATGTGTCCCGAGGAAAAATCACAGTCAAAATCAGGCACAGAATGGTAAAACGGTTCTAATGTATCCACACAAGACGCGAGGGAAATTTCGAGCGAGTCCACAGCAATGCTGGCAAGGGCGTCCATTGCTCGCCATCTTTTCTTGGCGTTCCAATTAACGCGTGAATTCGTGTGTAAGGTCATCCCGACGCTTACCGATTTCCAGGCGTCCCCTTGCTCGTATGGTAGAGTAAGATACGACGCGGTCTCACCGTTATTCAGATTTATAACATATACTTCCAGGTAATGAATATCGGCACCGTACATGTGATATTTAAAGGTCACACAGGCTGGTGTATCTTCTGTGGTTAGCCTCAGATCCTTGTAAAACTGCGCAGATGTAGCTCCCGGGTCCATTATTCCGGCATTAACATCGAAGCTCAGGTAACCATCTGGACATAAAACAAAATACACTCATGATTTCATTATGAATTAATACGTATCTTAAAGAATTAAAACATCTAAACTGTTTCCGTGCTCATGCTCACATTTGACAGATCAACCTACCCGTGCTTCCCAGATCTCCCTCCATGGGTCCCGTTTCTAAATGTTTTAACCTCGAGGGACTTTCTCCTTTATTTAATTCCCATGGAACGATGTTTGCTGCTACTTCAATTCCGCATAATTCCAAATCGACCCTTTCAAATAGGCAGATCCAGGGAAATATCGTTAAGGGAACATTAGTATTCCCAAAACTTGAAGAAGCTACAAACAAGCAAAATGTTATATTCATTGTTAATGTAACCCAAACTGTGAAAACAATTTGTTGAATTCATACTTGTTTCTGCAATATGTAGTTTGTAATTCGACTTACCGTTTGCTTCTGTAACTTGAGCCACAGCCCCCGGAAGTGACAATGCCGTCAGTGCAAAAACTAAGTGATGTTCCATATTCTTAGCAGGAGTGTGTCCAACATGTTCAGCAGTTACTCCTGGTATGCATAGTTCACATTTTTTCTTGTGAAAGTATAATACGTCATTAGAATGGCTTAGCTACTGATTCTGGATTGACAAAATTCATTGTGGGCAGCAAGTAATTGACATGCTATTGATTGTTTGCGATCAAGAATCACTGATAAATTAGCCTTGATTGATAATATCGATTTGATCATTTCCTGAAGTGGTTACAATTAGTGATTGTATGAAAAATATGGCGAAATGGATTCTTTATGTACTTATTCATGTAGTCAATTAGGCTTTCGGAAGACTAAGAGTACATATTAGAAGAATGTTATTATGAAAAGCATTTGTTAGCATTTGTTAATTAAGTCATATTGTCTATGCATGGACAATGCGTTATCCTGAATGCACATTTTCTGTGCACAGAAACAAGGTTATTTTCAGCTCATTTTCTGTGCACAGAAACAAGGTTATTTTCAGCTCATTTTCTGTGCACAGATAGATGGGATTTTGTTAGTTTATCCGTATTAGGACTGGCAAAGTAACTCCGGACTTGAACTAAAGTGCGATTTATTGTAGAACATGCGGTGTATGTTTACACTCTACGGACATTTGTGTCGAACTGAATTCAAAATGTTGACCATTAGGTTTAGAGTTATTGTGTTAATTATCCGGCGCGCCAAGTGTGTATCTGGTGTGCGTCAATCAACTGTAAGTACAGTCTAACAAAGACTAAACTGTGACAAGCGTTAAGTGCATCTAAACTACATATACAACAACAAAATTGTCTCTCACATTAAACATGTGTAGGATAGGCCTATGGCATGAATCATGAATAAAACAATTACAACATTTCACAACATATTTATTCACTGAACTTTACACAACATCAGTCAACTAACTCAGTGTGCGGATACCGGAGAACTGGAGCATCAGGTAAGTGACTTGAGCGGTTGCATGTTGTTACTTTGATAATAAATGATATTCGGAAAATCAGATCTTAATGCTCAAGTTAGATTTGTTCATTTTCGTTTCCAATTCACACTGTTTAAAACTCAATCAAAACCATTCTTTTATATCCTCTAGAGGTTGAACGGTTTATTTAGGTTAAATCTGTTAAGAACAATCGAGAACTTTCTAAGATACGTAAATAGGTTATCTTTAAGGTGCCAATTAAAACACTATAAATCCGGAATAAATACATGACATTAATACATCGATTGACTATGAGATCCTTTGCTATGATACTTAATCAAGAACTTACCACAGTGCAGAATCCAGAATCAAACATGAACATACAAAAACATTATTAAACTTTCTTGAGACATAACTTATGCAACTTAAGGCATCGAGCATCTTCCTGAATATATTATGTAAATAAGTCACGCTCGGCATTTACTGAGGAAGGAAGTGTGAAATCCGCTGGTTAGATCAAAGGATAAATTTAGCTTTGATCAATGATCACAGTCATTGAATTGCACTCGATAGGGTATAAATTCTGGGCTCAGTACCATTCATTTCATTACATGTTCAGTCCTCATGTCATCTGTATCGACTGGTACTAAGCGAAAGCTTACTGTTCACTGTATCGACACCAAGTACAAGCTGTTCTAGCCGTGGAACAGGGAGGTAAGACTAAAGCGGCGATAGCTAGAGAATTTGGTATTCCTTCTAACACTTTGTCGACCTGGCTTAAATCTGCCGACAAAATTAAGGATGCATATCAAAATACCGGGACATCGCGTAAACGAATCAAAACTTGTCTATACCCGGACCTAGAGGAAGCTCTATTCACCTGGATTAAGAATGCAAGGACTAAAAATATCCCACTCACTGGTCCGATAATCCAGACTAAAGCATTAAAACTTGCAGCTGATCTGAACTACACTGACTTTGAAGCCAGTGTAGGTTGGTTAGCTCGATTCAAAGATCGTCATGATATCACATTTCGAATTATCAGTGGTGAGGCTAACAGTGTGTCTCCTAGTCAAACAGACGAGTGGCACACTGTTACTTTACCGCAAATTTTGAATTCATATTCACCCGACGATGTATTTAATGGAGATGAGTCAGGTTTGTTTTATCGTCTGCTACCATCTAAATCTTTAGTTGTCAAAGGAGAGCAATGTAGCGGTGGCAAATTATCTAAAGATCGAATCAATATTTTACCTTGTGCAAATATGACGGGAACTGATAAACTCCCAATGTTTGTAATCGGGAAAGCCATGAAACCTAGATGTTTCAAGGGAGTCAAAACTATTCCAACCGAGTACACAGCTAACAAAAAAGCCTGGATGACAGGGGCTATTTTTACTGAGTGGTT
>JAXGGS010342060.1:0-13317 GCA_035585475.1 Armandia brevis
ACAGGGACGGTTGTCGCTCACGTGGAAGCAAACCTGAAGTGCGCTCTGTTCGCCGCTCGACGCTCATTTTATACTCTCGACAAAACGCGAAGAGGACAGCAGCGCGATTAAGATTAATATTGCGGGGGTGTTTAAAAAGGTTGCTTGGAATTGCTTTATTTCCGATGTCTCATCTGCGATGATTGCTGTCAGTACAATCACTTCCGATCATCATTTCCCATAGTTATCACATAATTTAATCACTTAAACCTGCCTACAAATTTAAGTTGACTCGACGTTTAATAGTGTCACACTCGCTCAAATGCACAATCGGAAGTCATTTTGATTAAGAGTTAAGTAGGATAAGTGAGTGACAAATTTCATTAATCGTCCGCCCGAGCATGTTTTGAAGCCCGGAGTTGCCTTATGACAATCATTCTAATAATTCGGTTGTTACACAAGTTAATAAATCAACATCGATACAATGCCGCCAATGTTTTCCTTATCAATGAATACATCATTTGGGTAAAAGTATAATTTGGTAGACTGTGATTGGGTTAAACGATGTATCATGGAGACGATCACACTTATGTGTACCTACCTTAAATGATGCAAAGAAAATGGCTGATCTTTAGACAATACGTAAGAAACTCTTTAAGAAATCACATGTTTTTACGAGTGACACTGTCTGGCTAGATATTCCTTCATGTTCTATGATGACAATCAGCTAGGATGCCTTAAACATAGATCGTTGTTAGTCTAAATTCACGTGAAGCTGGAAAAGTTTGGTATTTATATCTAAGATGGATTTGAGTAAAATGCGACATTGTTCAATTTACTCCTCTCTTTCCCACGTATCCGCCCACACCACCATTAGTAGAGACTATAATTGTCAACAAGAGTAAGGAAATATCAACAAATCAAGCCCATTGATGTAAATTAAACAGGTTTTTTACACAATGAGAACTAGTTTAAATTAGAGAAAGCCAGGCTTTTTGGGGAGTCTCGGTTAGGCCCAGGAGGATTTTATGTCACGCCGAACTCATGGTTAATGAGTTATTGGGACACGAACAACTCTGAGAGAAATTATATAATAATGTCGACAGAAATATCTCAGTTATCTTCATATAGATCTCTTGGCGAGACATGTATATTTATTTACAGAACATTTACAGCTACATTAGTTAGCGCCATTCTCCGTCCAACGCCCTCGCATCTTTCCCCTGATTAGAAAAGTCGGAATATCGGCCTAGTAATTATTGTTTTATATAACTGCTGATCACGTGTTCTCCCAATGCGGAGGCAGAATTATATAAAGACGCTTTTACACAAAACCTGCCGTGTCTATAGTGCGTCATATAGGGTCGACATTTAAAATTCATTTGAAAATTCTGCATTATTTGCGGCAGACAGTTAAATGGGGACATTGATAACTCGTCCAGAATCTATATTAAAAGAGGTTTCAGAATACATCGTTTGTATATCGTTGTCATAGCGAATCTCTTTTGATGAACAACAAACTACTAATATGCATATAATCCCCCAAATGAAGGACATGATCTGTGAATTCGAACCCCATTTCCCAGTCCCCAAGCCTCCCACATATTGAAGAAGCTTCACCTGTGGCCGGGGACCCTATTTTCCCGCTCCCAAGCCACCAACATGTTGACGAATCTTCATCTGTGATTGTCGACTGTGTTGAAGTTATTCTAGGTAAAATAAGACGAGTCCAAGATATTCTACGGAATACTTTATTAACGCGGGATCATGACGAAAGTAATACAACATGCGAAGGCTGTTTGGAGGCTTTCTGCTAACGAACGGTAATATAAAATTTGTATAAGGGCGTTAGAGATTTGGAGGTTACTTCGGGAATCACGTGATAGAGATAAGATGATCTCTGACCAATTAAGATATTCTGCCAGGAGGAACATCTGACATGTGTGGGTCACTCAGGTGTGACCGCAAGCAGTGTCACTTGCATCGTGGTGCGGCAACCACGCCGTGACAAACACTGGACAACTTAATACAACATAAACAAAGACGCATACATGTTAAACAATACACAAATGTTACAAACATTGACGATACATTGTATTGTTCAACAGACTGAATATCGGACGTCTTCTATGCTGACCACAAGTTCAGTTATCTAAATTCGCCTACCAAATTTCGATATCAGTGAGAAGACAAAGTGTGCCAATTGACCCGAAGTTTCACTATAATGATGCTCAAGCCGAACAGATAAGTCAGATACATTTTTCACCAGATTTGTCAGTCTCGACCCGTATCTATGTGACATAGACCTAAAATTCTGTGTTATTAAGACATGCACCTATTGGATTTTGGGGCAGTATATAAATACATGTATACACCCACCCACAATTACCCTCGGTACACTTGGCATTATAAGACGCGATGTCACGAAGTCGTGCTCGTTAGACCACGTGACCCCTTGATGTTTGTGTCGGACGCCCAATCAGCATCAACACCTGAATACTTCCCTAGAAATATGTATCTTACGATTATTCAATTTATCATTGTCATTGTGTAATAAATCGTTATTAATCCGCCACTTCCAATGTTTTGCAATAGGGCGACAACAATTCCATGAATGAGTATTAATCTCAGACATAAGGTGTGTGTCGACCACCTATTCTGAATTGATACTTGGGTACTTCCCCAGAAATCTGTATCTTATGATTGTCTAATTCATCATTAGTTTTGAGCAGTGGAAAATGCGTGAGTAATTCGTGACGTCCAATGTCTTACAACAAGGCGGCGGCAAATTGTTGTTTATTGGAGGAGTAATATGTACACCAATTTGCGTATTCCCTTGAAGCTCCATGACATCAGTCAGAGAAATCTAAATACTCCCGAATGAAATGAATTTGAACTTTAAACTCTGTCTAAGTGGTCGGATTAAATACAGTTAGAGATCCATCAACGGAAGTGGACCACATCTAGTTTTAGCATCAATTAATCGGCTTTGACATTAACACTTGGATTTAATTGTACACCGATATGTACTGCTACACATCATAACCGGCATCGTCAGAGTTACTGTAATTACATCGCGTACACCTCGCAAGTCTTAAAGACCAGATACTGACCGATTGCAATTATGATTATATTTGTAATTATTGCTGTTCGTATGAAACCTTATTAACATGTCCCTATGAAATAAAACATCATTTGCAAAACTAATCAAAGTGACATCTCAGTTTCAATTACAAATTAAATATGTTTTCTAAAGATAAGATTCTCATTCTGACTGTGAACTTTTCATTTCATCAGTTTTAATCCGACTCCCGCCCCCAATTAAACCGATTTTCATTGATCAATAATTTAAGAATCGGTCGGCATGATCTCCTCTCGGAGTAGAAATAAAGTTCTAATGGCCGACACCGTTGCTGTGGGGGAATAATCGTTAACATTAAGGCGAAAAAAACAATATAATCCGAAAATAGTTTATATTTGTTTATTGATAGTAAGACAAGATTGGAAGACGACGTTTTTTGTGTAGGACATGAAATAGATTGCGTCCGGTGCATTCATATACTGTGCATATAAATTAAACTTATCATATCAATGTACATACATTAAATTTTTAGAATGTTCCACCCTTATTGGGAAAACTGTCAATTCAATTTCATGATTTACTCCAAAGCGTTCACCAGATTTCAAGCCGACGATGTCTCCACTTCTGGTTTTATTCAGCCATCGACTTCCCGATCTGATTTTCCGCGAATTCATGAACTTCCCCGACAAGAATTTGCCAGCATCCCCCTCTAGTTAGGAAACAGTGGACGATTCGGTATCTATGGGTCACGTGAACATGACGAGAATCGCCGAGACTTTACGAGAGAGATAAGGATTGAGCGACGAGAGCAGCAGTCTGTTTTTCTGGGAATTTGATATGATGGGTTGAGAAATCATTATTTCTTTCCGCCCATCCCGCAGTCTATCGCACATTGTAGCCGCGCGAGACCCCGGGAACCATCACATCTGATCTTCAGACACCCGAAAGCATCGTCGCTCCAGTGTCTTTTCTGCTGCGCAGGCAAGAGCGCCTGGCTACTCTCCTCATCCATGCTCATTCTCTTCCCCATCCTCATCCCAGCTCCCAGCTTCCGGCTTAAGGTATTGTCTCTCTTGCCCATGCGAATGCCAGCCCCAAGCTTCCGGCTCAGGCTATTATCTCTCTTGCCCATGCGCATGCCAGCTCCCAGTTTCCGGCTGAGGTTGTTGTCCCTCTTGCCCATGCGCATGCCAGCTCCCAGCTTCCGGCCCATGCTCTGCGCGGATTGGCCGGAAGGATGACCTGATTTTTTAGAGACGCTAAGTTTTGTGACGTAGAGCAAGGCCAGCAGGTGGCGCTTTGATGGCAGGACCGAACTTCTGGCGGAGAAAGTGCGACCGCTGTCCTGGGGCAGATCTGTTTTATAAGATGGTGTCCATGGTTGGTAGACTCTGACTGGGCTGACCTTAACCGGCGCCATACGATTGCTGACCTCGACATTGTCTGGTTGGGTGACGCGGGGTGGAGAAACAAATCCTTCAGAAAGCAAGAACGCTGGAATGAAATGAACAAACAATCAGTAAGGCGATAGCTGATATTCAACGCAGTTCGGAATATATGTAATCATACAAATGTGGTTAAATCGCTCCACAAATTGCAAATGGGTTAAGATGAAAGGTTTGCCCCAAATGGTATTGATCAAGTGGAATTTAACTTACCGGTGGCGGAACAGTAGCAGCTGCTGAGGTAGAAGACGAATAAAAGTTGCATTTCCATGGCGTGATCGAAGTTGCGATATTGAGCTGAGTATGGCAAGTACAGACGGTATTTCCCCTGACTAAGTGAATTGCTCACGGATAATGACAGGGACGGTTGTCGCTCACGTGGAAGCAAACCTGAAGTGCGCTCTGTTCGGCGCTCGACGCTCATTTTATTCTCTGGTCAAAACATGAAGAGGGCTGCAGGGCGATTAAGATTAATATTGAGGGGGTGTTTAAAGAGAATGCTAACTAAGTGATAGTGAGAGTAATAGCGACTTATCGGAATTGGAAGTTAATGATTTCCGCCAGTAGAATCACTCCCGATGACCATTTCTCTCGGTTATTACCTAATTTAATCACTTAAACCTGCTTACAAATTTAAGTTGATTCTACCTAATAGAATGTGTGAATGGATCAAACGCATACTAGGAAATCATTATAAATTAGAGATAAGTAGAATAACTGAGCAGCAAATCTCCTTCGTGACCAGTTGGGGCCTGTTTAGACAATCATTCAATTAATTTGGTTGTTACATCAGTTTTAAAATCAACATCTATACAATGTTGCTATAGTTTTCTCAGTTATGAATGAAGATATTGTGTGAATGACAGTATATAATTTGTTAGATTGTGATTGCGCCAAATGATAAATCGTGAAGCAGATCACAGAGATGTGTTTAAAGAAAATGGCTGATTGACAGACAGTATGTAAGCGACTCTTTAAGAAATTACATGAGTTTACAAATGACAGCTGATTACAATGACCGGCTAAACATTACCTTTTATTCCATCGTGATAATAAGCTCAGCTGCCTCAAAAACAGATTTCTAAATTATTCATTATCATTCGTTGTTAGCCTTCATAAAAGTAATGAATAGCTTCTCAGGCTTTTTTTGTCAGCGGAAAAGGGGTGCAGGCGGCAGGTCAAGTTTGTTGTTGATGTTGTTGTTTTGGCCAGGGTTTGTGGGGCATTTTATTTTGTTTTGTTTGGCCAGTATATCGCTGGTGCGGCAGGCTTTTATAAAGGCCGATACACAGAGGCGGCAGGTGCCTTTTTTTCAATCTTTCATTTGATTGTGTGCAATAAATGACGTCATACAGAGCCCCACTCATGTAAAACCCATGCGTTTTAGCTGCACTCATCAACATCTCATAAACATTTATGCCACAATTGGATTTTTACAAAATATTATTAATTAATTATTACCTTCGCCAGCATGTCTTGTCAATTTCTACTCGTTTTTGTTCGCCCGACTCGTCCTCTACACCGATCATTATTCCCGCAGACGACTGATCGCCGACTTATTTAGTGTCGATTTCGATATTTAAGACCCAAGTACCCGTGCACCGAACATTCCCTTTTTTACTTTTATTTTTATATTTTCGTGGGTTTTTTTATGTGAAAATTGGCTTCACTGGTGACTTGGGACCATATTCCCCCACCCCTTAGCCTCCCACACATTGACGAAACTTCATCTGTGACTGATAACTGAATATCCCTCATTGTCTCCGCTGACCAATTCGCCTACAAAACTCCTTCATCAAAATGTTGAGAAAATCTATTTCATTGTTCAAGTTTTTGGCTGTTGATTTTCTAGGGAAAATATAGTCCATCCCCTACCACATACACATTCTATGTTTGGGGGTTGGGACACTCATTAAGTGTATCATGTATGTGCTCAGGCATTGGGCGGGAAGTTTCACTATAATAATGCTCCATCTGACCACATGCTGACCTACAAATTTGACGATTAGATAATTTCGTTCCACATTTTACCAGATTTGTCACCTTTGACCCGTAATTCTATGTGACTTAGTCCTAAATGCTCATGTTATTTAGACCTGGTATCTGAATGTCGAGCAGAGTATACACCCACCCATAAATACCTCCGGTACACTTGGCATTATAAGACGCGATGTCACGAAGTTGTGCTCGTTGGAAGACATAACCCGGTGAGGTTTATGTCGCCATCCCCCATTCATCATCGACACCTAGGTGCTTCCCTGGAAATATGTATCTTATGATTGTATAACTCATTATCATCTCGGTGTAATAGGAACTATGCGATTGATTCGTGACTTCCCGAGGCGTCCAATAGGGCATATGTGTTTATGTCCAATCAATTGATATTTATTAGAGGAGTAATACACCAATTTACGTATTTAAAAAACGTCCATAGCTGACTGCCCTTTCAGCATTGTCACCTAGGAATGTTTATCTTATGATTGTATAAATCATATCATCAGAGAGTGTAATAGACATAATTATTTCATGATTGGTTCGTGACTTCCATGGTCGTCCAATTAGAGGTTGTTTTTTTCGCTGTGTATGTGAGAAATACTATATCACATTAAATATGCCATAACACAAATCAGGCAATGACAGATTTGTTTCTCAAAGGCATGTCGTTGCTTCGACTCACGGCAACATACTGTGGACTAAAGAAAACCAGTCCAACGAGCCAGATTAATTAATGTGACTGGATGATATATCACTGACGTCATAACGTGTTATCCATAATGCAAACTGACGTCAAAAACCTATAGCTGAACGTAATGTTACAACAAACATTTATTTTGATTAGCACGGCTTTAGGGGTTTGCTTCATACAGAAAGAACTCCGTTATAGCACGAACAATAGCACAGTTTGCGTCTCATTTGTAGGTTATACCTCGGTTACAGTAATATTGTAACTATCGCACAGAGCACCATGGCTAATTATCTTCTCGTCTTCCTCATCATTGAGGAATCTGTTATCACTATATGAATCTTTGCCCGATTATGATATTTAAAATGCCTTCATACAGTTGGTTATAACTCTATGCTATATTATCAGGGGTATTTTCGGAGTTTATATTAATGAACAAAACTAACTATTGTACATGCTGAAATACCGGCCCTGCATATAAGTTACCATTCAGTTGAAATGATTTTTATAGTTAATGGACAATCTAAATTTGATATTGTGATTTGTTAGATTCAGATTCAGATAGACGTAACTTGGCAAACTCTGTAGTGAGGTGATGGTCGGCTTGGGGCATGTTCAAGGTAATTGATATATGCGCCTTTATGATAAACACAATTCACCTTCCGAAACATCTGCCATCTAATTAATCGAATGGTTATGATTGAATAGTGCAGAATTAAATTTGATGAACCCCTGCACTCTAAAAAGAATCCCATCATTAATTTCGCGCATCCTCTGGTTCATTCCACGTTGCCTAGAAACCGTTTGATATTGCCATAGACAACATATTTATTTAAGGGATTCGATTTATTCTGATAATGATCTGAAAAATTCCGATAGTTGAAAATCTTTTCATGATTTCACTTTTTCGGTTTAGGAAAACATCATCCTGATCCTGTTCACTATCGATGTACTTTTTTCTTTACCAAGTAGCCATATCATTTTCTGACATGGACAACTGAACTCTAGGCGAGATTCGTTTTTATCTTTTGGTATGTAACAGGGTGTGTGCGACTTGATTTGTTGGGCTGGTGAACGACGGTTATATTAGGGAATATTTTGGCCTGGCTCTGATGTACTTTGTTCTTTAGTGAGGCGCCATCTTTGTTTCCGAATTGTGACGTCACACTCTCTTTAATCGTATGCACTATCTCTTTTAAATAATGTTAAGCTGATGAGGCAGCACTAGAGTGGGTTTTAACCCCTGTATGACCTCTAGAGTAACAGTTCCTGACCTCTAGAGTAAGAGTTCGGTGACCTCTATGTGTCCCACACTTTTCCGACTGGACAGGGCACGGGGGCCGCCACAAACCTGACAGGAAGATATCAAATTGATTATACAACAATTAATTGCATTTAATATGGACTTAATAGTGCAAGTTAAAAGATATATATAATCACTTGTACAGGTTATGTTATTGAGTTGGCGATGAATTGAAAGCATTGATAAGCACCTGCTTCGCTGCGATGACTTCTTGTGTGAAAAAGCTGATAAATTTAGTCTATTTGTTAGCCCATTATATAATAATTGTGTCATTAATCGGATGATAGCAATAATTATGTACTAAAGCAGACTGCCCTAATGTATTACTGGGAACCTGCGACCGGAAGGCAACACGTGATTTGTAGGAGGAAAGTGTTTACGCATGCGCCAACATCAGGGATTAAAAATAAATTGGCGAAGGTGCAACAGTTATTAACGAATCTTAAATGAATAATTATGTGCGATAAGTGGACACAGATGATTTAGTAATTTGATCATTTTATAGATACACTCAGGCTGACCTGTTATTTCGGTGAAAACCATCTAAATCATGCACTGTTCCTGACTCATAAATATCCCTTTCTTATGTGTCACTCTTTTTAGCGACATCCTTGAGAATGGATCTAAATCTAACGCGTGCCGATATGTTTCTATTTATCATTCCAAAAATAACTAATATCGGCAGCCTGTCGCGTCTGTCTAGATAAGCTGAATAAACGTATATCTTGTCATCAGCCACTGTCTGCCATCCCGCCGGGATATATTTTTCAGGAATACTCATAACATTATCTTGAGGCATTTTTTTGATGAGTCAGTTTTCTCAGAAAAGCACCTAATTGGACGGTGGGAGCGGTGGCCACGCCCAGTAATTTGTCCTGATGTTGTGATTGGTCGCCTGCACCCTGCCCCTCCCCCGCTGATATGATATGACAAGTTCTGTTTGTGGTAGCTTGTTGAAGAAGGCGAACCATGATACGGCATCGCCAGTGACGTTGAAGAATATTCCGAGTTTCAGCACACTCCCGAACACTTTCCTCTTCACTTGTGTCGGCCGATGCCGAGAGAGGGTTGCACGAGTTAACCACCGATACATTCTCTGCTCTACTCCGTCGATCCTTCGTCACAATCCCACATGGATGTCCAAATCAGCTGTCAGTAGTTGTATGGATTTTTATCCTGATTAAGCTATACTGCTACAGTTTATTCATAAATAACATTAACTGTAAGGCCATATAAAATTAATAAGTTGTTTCTCAGGCCCCGCCCGCATGGGCCTGAGAGCCCCCGCCCCTCTTTTTATTGGGTAAAGAGCGAAAAAATAAAAATAAATACCTGCCGCCCCTAATTTCACAGATTTTCTTTTTAAAAAAAACCCCTGCAGCCCTTAATTCACAGAAAAGAATATTTAAAAAAAACATGCCGCCCCTAATTGACAAGGAATAAAAAAAAAAAAAAAATGGAAAAAAAAAAAAAAAAATCGCCCAAACCAACTCTCACCCAAGGAATACCCCCTAAATGTGCCTAAGACCCCTTAAAATGGGCCAAATGTTTCTAAAAAATAATGAAAAAGGCACCTGCCGCCCCTACTAATTCGCGGCCCGCGGCCCCCCTAAATTCCTGGCGAAAAAAAAAAAACCCGCCGTCCCCTTTTTCGCAGAATTTTTTTGCCGCCCCCTCCGTGGCCAAAAACATAAATAAAAAAAATTGACCTGCCGCCCGCACTCTTTGTCTAAGGCAAATAAAAGCCTGAAAAATAACTTATTAATTTTATGGGGCCTAATGCTGTTTAGGATGTGTATGTGATGATTCAGAATCTTAAATATAGACCTCGTGTACTACTCTTTTATGTAAATCCTATCCTGGACTATCACCAGAGTGTATTGCACTACTTACTTACGTACTCACTTACTTATAAATACTTGTTAGAATAATTGGAATATTATAGTTCAACTAATAGACCCGCTCTCAGATCGCCATATTCCGGATTAAAATTTGTACTTTACCATTAACCAATGGCGGCAGGCGGGCACTTTTCTTGGCTGATGCTGTGTTGACAATGGGCCCAACACGTATTTAGTCTAATTTCGTCATGTTAGGGCATAACATCATGGTGATTGAAATAAATGGGGAGCCAAAAGGTTTGATTATCTATTTTGAGAAGTGTCAATATATGTTTTTGGGATTCTCCCATACTTAATATATTGAATTAGCCCGCCTCACGATTTTCTAGAGCTAGGTGCTAGACCTAACAATCCTACAAGACGTAACTGAGAACGGGTCTATTGTTGAATTTTGTTTACAGAGTGTCCCGTAGATGTGAGTGCTAGTAACGTTTGTGGAATTGATGTCTATACAGATGTAAGGCCCACTACAATTTTTTGTAAATTGGACATCTCGAAAATATACAATGCTTTTATTGGGAATAATTCTTCCTGTTCAATAGTTGATTTTTAAATCTTATGTATTGCTTCATTATAGGACTCTTATGTGCGCAAATCTGCGATTCATGCAGGAATAATCCGAATTTATTGATTCAAATATAGCAATTCAAGCAGAAGAATCTTGAATGAAGAATTAATATCGGCTAGTTCAAATCAAAGAAATATCTGGATGTATCCATATTTATTAATTTATTCAGGTTGGACATATATTAAAAGATAGTTAAAATCTGTTAATGAAATGTAATATATTTATATAGATCGATAAATTAATCGGTGCTGACAATGCTATTTAAAACGAATTTATTTACACCGATTACATTTGCCTAACACTTGCTCTTATTTCATATATATATATATCTCCAGTTGATCAGATTGTCTAGAGATCCTGGTACGTTATTTTGATATTATTAGCTCAGATAGGAAATGTAAATGTGGCATACAAAATAGATGAGCCAATAGTGCATGTACATAACTTTTAAGAATCCCACATTCTAGTTCAGATTAAAATGTTGATACTTTTTTAGTGCCTGTGTTCTCTCAACTGGTCTTTATCTCGGGTATCAACGCCTAGAAAAACTGTCAACCCTGTATTCAACCTTAGATATAAATGATCAAATTGTCTCTAATATATATATAGATTTATGATTTTACCCAATATGTGGTCAAACATTGTAATCCTTAAATTAGTATTCATAATTTATCTCGATATATGAGGTTGTAAATCTGATAACATGAAGAGGTTTTACATTAAATTAAATTAAATTACATTTAAAATTTAGATTCCAATAAAATCACATGATAAGTAAATTTCAACTGTCATTATAACAATCACAAATCGTTAAAAAGAACTTTGCATTGAATGATTCATTCTAATACAATGTGTTTTTCAGTGTATTTGGCTTGGCTGATTATAAATACGTAGAAACTATACTAAAAGATATCTTGAATATTACGCTTACAATTTCAACGATCACTGTATTTTGGTAAGCAATGTATACAACCCTAAAAAAACAAATAGATATTATGAGATAACTCATCAAGAGTGAATTAGCAATAATCGTTGTGTACTAGTGATGATGATTTTATATCAGAAGTCTGATCGGTTGTTGACTCCCCTTAAGTAGCACCTGGACAGCCAGTTTGTGTATTTATCAGGGATTTATAATGAGACAGCGTACATGTGAATGTGCCGATTACATTTTAAACAGCTTCGATGTACGATCCGGTATCTATGGGGAACGTGAACATGACGACAATCACCGTAACTTTACGAGAGCGATATAGATTGAGCAACGTGAGCAGCAGATCGGCTGTGTTTCTGCTGATCTAAGAAAGGTACTGTTGGTTGAGATATCATTCTTTCTTCCCGTCCATCCCGCAGTCTATGGCACATTGTAGCCGCACGAGACCCCGGGAACCTTCACATCTGATCTTCAAACACACGAAAGCATCGTCGCTCCAGTGTCGTTTCTGCTGGGCATGCAAGAGCACCTGGCTACTCTCCTCATCCAAGCTCCTCCTCTTCCCCATCCTCATCCCAGCTCCCAGTTTCCGGCTCAGGTTGTTATCCCTCTTGCCCATGCGCATGCCCACTCCAAGTTTCCGGCTCAGGTTGTTATCCCTCTTGCACATGCGCATTCCCACTCCCGGTTTCCGGCTCAGGTTGTTATCCCTCTTGCCCATCCGCATGCCCATTCCCAGCTTCCGGCCCATGCTCTGCGCAGATTCACCTGACGTCTGACCTGACCTGTAAGAGAGGCTTAGTTCGGTGACGTGAATGGGCAGCGGTGTGGATAGCACATGACGACTGGCGATGGAATTGTCTGGTTGGATGACGATTGGCGGAGAGCGGAATCCGCCGGAAGTCGGGTACACTTGGAGAATAAGATGAATAAACGGTTATTTAAGTATTGTAGTAAATTCACCTCGACAAAATGTCATCATATATAGACACAAGTTTTGTGTGAAATCAGAGGTCATACCTAGAAATTTGGTTAACATGTGTTTTTGACAAACAATTTTGAAATACAGCTCCAACTTACCCATTGCGAAACAGTAACAATAGCTGAGCGAAAGGACGAATGCCAGTTGCATTTTCATGGTGGGTCCGACCGCAGTCGCTAACTAACTCACTTAGTGAATAGCTGACGGTTAATGACAGGGACAGTTGGCGCTTGTGTGGAAACAAGCCTGAAGTGCGCTCTGTTAGGCTTTCCACGCTCCTTTTATACTCTCGTCAAAACACGAAAACGTCTAATATACACGGAATATTGATATTGGGGAGACTAACTAACAGTTCACATGGTAATTACCTAAGTTTACATCTCTCAAATTGTTAGATATTTATTTAATAATATGTCAAGCGATAAACGCACGATCGGAAG
>JAXGGS010342171.1:0-13906 GCA_035585475.1 Armandia brevis
TTATGAACCCCTGATATGTGTTGTATGGTCACCCTATACTCAGCGAGTAAGATGGCCCATCTCTGGATCTTGGTGTTCTTCATCTGTTTGGTAAACAGAGCCAGCAGCGGTTTATGATCCGTATAAACATCAATGCCTGGGCAGCCCCAGAGGTACGGCCTCGACTTCTCAATGGAGTAGATGACGGCATAGGCCTCATGTTCAATGGTGGCCCACCTCTTCTGTATGTCGGAGAACTGGTGACTGATGTAATAGATTGCCAGTTCTTTCCCGTCTTCTCTTTCCTGCGTCAAGACCGCACCCATGGCGTAGTCACACGAGTCCATGTACAGGTTGTAAGGCTTGTTTACATCCGGGTATGCAACGCAGTGGTCAGACAATAGCTCCTTCTTCAAGGTGGTAATGGCTGCCTTGCATTGCTCTGTCCAGACGAACTCCACTGACTTCCTTGTAAGCTCCGTGATTGGTGCCGCTAGCCTCGCATATCCTGGTATCAGGTCCCTGTAATAGTTGCATGCCCCCATGAAACGCTTAACCTCAGTCGGGTCTGTTGGTTGTGGCATCTTACTAATGGCCTTACACATATATCTTCATCCATGTGTATGCCATGTTCATCTACCACATGCCTGAGAACCTTGAGCGACCTTACCCCCAAGGTACACTTAGTTTGGTTTGGTTCTTTTTGAGGCGCTCAAAGACTGCCAACAAGTTCTTGTCATGTTCTTCCTTGGTCTTTCCGTAAATTACTATGTCATCAAGGTAGACAAAGCAACCCTTCCCGATTAGTCCTTTGAACATGTTATTCATGTATCGCTGGAACATTGAAGGTGCGTTGGCCCAACACGAAGCGCATACCCTCGTATTCAAACAATCCCAGATGGCATGCAAAAGCTGTCTTGTTGCAACTGTCCGGATGCATCTCAATCTGATGGTAGCCACTCATCAGATCCAAGAGGCTGAAGTAAGACGCTCCTTGCAGGTGATCGAAGGTGTCTCTAATGTTAGGTAGCGGATGGGAGTCCTTGACTGTGACCGCGTTTAAACGGCGATAGTCAATGCACAACCGGTAAGTACCATCCTTTTTGGGGACGACTACTACCGGGGCCGCCCAATCGCTCATGGAATGTCTTATTACACCTTCTTTCAACAGCTTTTCTATCTGCGCCTCCACAGCAGCTCGCTTAGTCATTGGGAGACAATACGGCCGCTGCCGTATTGGTTGCCCTTCTGTTTCAATTTGCATTTGTACGCCTACTGCTTTTCCTAGCAACCCTCCTCCGCTTTAGGAAACTTTGCCAATAGGTTGGCGTATTCTGCTGATACTGATAACACTGACGGCTGAGGTCGCATTGTTCTAACATATAGTTCGTGTCCATCGACCTGTGCCGTTACGTTGTACTTTTCACAGAAATCCGCTCCTAATATTATCGGGCAGGGGAGATTACGTACTACCACGTACCTTTGAGGGGGTAATCCGTTGACTGCGATTACTCCTTTCCCCACAACCACAAGGGCGTTTCTGGTTACCCAGTGTGGTTGTACACGCGTAGCTTGCAAGGGGTATACCATTTGGGCTGAGCTTTGGCTCGAACGATATGCCGCGTAATCCATCAAAGAGATTTGGGCTCCCGTGTCGATCAGCGCCATGAAATCATCCCGCACTGTAATCCCAAGCGTTGGTCCACCCCACCCCCCCCACCCCCCCCCCGTCCTTGTCCAGCCGGGTAGGTGGGACCTCTACTCCCCGGCAGGCCAGTTTAACGGTTTCGGTGCCTCGCAGTGCGTAGCGACATGTCCGTATGTCTTACAGCGATAGCACAACCGTTCGCCCTGCTCGTTCCACTCCGGCATTCGCTCTCTAAGTCGCCCTCTTTTCTTGGGGTGTCCGTTCTTCACGTATCAGAGGTTTTTCCCACCCGTAGAGGTCACCAAGGCAATGGGTGCCGCATTCAGTGCTGCCGCCGCGTCTGCCTGCATGGTCCCTGTGTTGTTAGCCAACAAGTTCCCGTACGTTCCCAGTGCTTTGACTAGCTTGTCTATACGTTTTCCTGCACCCACGTCCAGGGTGATGGCTGGAAGTTTTCTATTTCAGGCATTGCCCTTTTAAGGTCGACCATTCCTACTTCCATAGGTTCTTCCTGACGACCCGTCCTTCCCAGTCGTTCGAATCTCTCCTGGGCCCCTCCTAGTCGTACCGCAAACCTCATAGCTTCCGCTAAGTTTACGAATGGGGGGTGCTTATCCACGATCTTCTTTGCGTAGTGGGTTAGGTAGTGGGTTAGGTAGATGCCTTCCTCTCATATACTCTTTTTCATCCACACTTAGGAATGCCTGAGTCATATGGTCCACCACCAGGGCCCATGGGGTGTTGTTTGGTTCCCATGCGTTACCATCGGGCCAATCGGCCGGTCGGTAAGTGGTGATGAAATCCTCCAATTCTTTTGCAACCTTGATTTTTCCTGCTTCTCCCAGACCTTCGCAAAGCCCTACCTCATCGATCCAAGTGCGGATTGAGTCTGCCACCAATCCATCGCACCTTCCCGTGATTCCCGCGTATGTTGCCAGTAGATTCTGATCAACCAGATTTACTGTCTGTTGATTGATGCTCTGGATCATTCGCTCGACCGCGTTGGGATCCATTAGAAATGGTTGCTGGTCGTCTCCCTGGTTATCGTCGATGACAATTGCTTCGTGCTGGTCCTTATCGTTGAAGAATTCCGCTTCTTCCTGGTTCTCGTTAGGTAGTGGTCGGAATTCTAGTTGTAACTGCGGTTGCACGCCCTGTCTGAAGAGTGGGTTGAACTGCACTCTTTGACTCCTGCTTTGTCCCGAATTTCCTCTACTAACGCCAACAACTCTGCTTCCCTCAGCTCGGCTTCCCTTAGCTCTGCTTCTCTTGTACTTGTACTCAGATGAGTACGGTCATCAGCCGCGCATCTTACACATGCATTGGGCGTCACCTACAGCTATTTCAATAAGCATGTAACGAGAGGAGCGCCCATCTGATGCTCACGGCTAAGCTTGTCCCTCACTATTTAAATGATGTGACGTCATGAGTACACCAGGCAGACACGTTAGTCAGCGATTCAATGCCTAACACCACATCGCTGTCAAAAATAATCATTTAAATTTTCAATTTCACTTTTAATCTGAACTTCAAAATTATATAGATATCTGTTTCCGGTAGATTTCTTCTCCATTATGGACTGAAACCGCTCTTTATTATGATATTGAGTGATAGACATTTGGCTCGCTTTCTTTCGGCCGAATAGTATTACCAAATATTTGATGTGTGATGGACAAACTTTTATATTTGACGAGTTGTGCGAGGCTTCATCATATATGAACACAATTAATGTGCGCCCTACTTTACATGAACAACTCGGATATAGAGAACGGTAACCCTCAGCACTTTTGTTACGGGCCTACTTTGAGCCAAGCTGATTAATGTCAGGTTATGATTTAATGTTGCATGGGTCGAAATAACTTTATGCTCACTATTTCACTAGAATTGTCAAAATTAATCTAAATTAAGTCCACGTTAATTAATTAATAACCGAAAAACAAATTGATCCGTAAAGATAAAAGTGTAAGCATCATGTACATTATGAGGTCCTCATTATTTCTAAGCAGGTCAAAGACCTTTGCCATTTTTTCCATTGGCGCCTCATTTAAAATTACGATTGCATTGCACCGGTTGATTTGTTTTATAGGTTAACTGTTATCTGCGCCTGTGCTTGCCTTGCGTTTGCCAGTAAAGGTAAGTATATATCGTACATACTGAAGGCCCCAACGTCATGGGCCATGGGTCTTAATTACTGTAAATAAATGTATGCATTACCAAAAGTTGTTAATACACCTTATCACATTAAATGTTTACGGCTTGCAACCTACCCATTAAAAATGGATTTTGCTCGGCAAATTATGAATATCATGGATTAGATTTAACATGTGTCTCTTTATATGCACAGCAGGCCCCTAAACCGTTTGAAGGTCATATTTATTTTGGGCATACCGTCTATAGATATATTATTACTTGATCTTGCTTCCAGAGTTGCCCTGGTTGATATTTCTGGGCTTGCCTCTACTGGTAACGACGGGAAACACTATCATGGTGACAACAACCCACGTAAGATATACGAAAAGTGCCGTTAGCAAATGATGATCCATATGCAAACGGTTTTGAATAAAGTCATACTCGGACGAAGGTTCCGCGTTATAGAATGCGCGTATTATTGAAGAAGTCCCGCATCAACATCAATAGCATGATAAAAGCACTTAAAGCCCACCCATTCAGCGAAATATTATTTAACCGATGATATTATTTAATAACTTAACATCTTTATTTTACTGTGTAGTTGTCACAACTGGCGGAAAAAGCTACATCAACAATGGCGACTCTGTATACGGGCTGCATGATAATAGCTACGATACCATTTCTCATTATAAAGGTCAGGCTTAAAGAGCGCTCTTAATCCAAAAGTTATCTGATTCATGAAAGGATCCTATGTTAACATATTTCGTTAATAATACGCATCAAACACTCAATGAAGTTTTATTTTGTTAATAGGAGGTCTACGAGACTTTCCAATTCGACTACAAGTATACATTTTTCATGTATCTGGGTTTATGGTCGATTGTGCTGATAAACGCAATCTTTTTTTGTCCTCGATTTAAAGCAAACTCGCCTCCGCAACAGAGCGCAGATACAAAAATAAACAATTGCAAAAAAATAGGTGAGTCAGTTTAGCATGGGCTGCCTATCACAAATGAATACTTACTTATCCCTTATGCATTATATACATGTACATAGATCAAATATATTTTTATTTCCGTATTCTGTATGTTTTGGAAAAGTTCATTTTCAAGTGGCCTAGATAGGCCTATATATTATATATTTTTATGTATATGTGTACTTCTATGTTATAGCTATGCTGGCCGCAGACGAGAAGTTATTTACCAGAGTTGTGAAAGCCCCACTGTTTTGGTTGCTTGTATACTGGTTCAGCACGCAGTTTCTCAAACTCGTATTCACAGTCGCCAGTTTAAATTCGTGGTTTGCACTGATTACCTCCGATGTGGAAGAGGGTGCGTTACACATTATATATATAAACCATAGCATAATTCGCATCAGTTGTGCACAGGAAGATCATTTCTGTGGGCTAAATATAGAATAAATAGAATTACGATGACACTTGTCATGAAATAATACGGTTTAGTAATATAATAAAAAAAATTATCCGTACTTATTTTACTATCAAAGAATTTTGACATTGGAACTTACCTGATATATTTCAGTGAGTTATTATACCAACGTCTACAGTTTTACGTCGTTTGGAGCGGTCATAATTTCACCACTGTGTGGATTCATCATTGATATGTCCAAGAAAACTTCCTGGGGTTTGTACATTAATAACATTATTTCTGGGGACGTCTTGATCTCGCAGAATATTAATATTGTTTTTGTATTCACATCGATTTTCCAAAATGCTATAGTTGATATATATACAAGGGGACACCATAGTAGCTAAATTATCCAATTGTTGATAGTAGACTGCATTATCAATAAAAGTCAATTAAAATTTTAGATTGTTCGCGCATTAAGAGGACAACAGTGTCAATAAAATTGTTGCAACCCTTCCCCTTTATACTGTAAAATTGATCTGTATAATGATATTGTTTTTAAACCAGCTATTTATAATTAAGGTGGAGGAACAGACAGCCCAGTGAGCAGAAGTATGCCAACAGTTCCTGCTTTACTCGCTGCTACACTACTTAGCACCTTGCACTGTGTGTCTGCTCTCTTCACATCACCTGCAGCTATCTATGTTCAGCTGATCCTCCTCTTCCTTCTCCAAATATTCCTCTTCGGAACTGTGTATGCTTTCATCGGTATAGTGTACGTAATATTAAATCATCTGTCTTTTCCATGGAATTTGCTTCACGTTAGCTTATGAATGTGTACACCAGTTACGAATACAGTATACATACGTGTTAGAGTTTAATATTAATGATAATTCATAAATGATAAGTTATAAATCTAAGATATGTACCTAGTTCAATATTAAATATATCAGATTCCCTGTGCCCACCTATGGAAAATGCGTTGGGCTGTGTGCTTCGGTGACAGGAATTCTATCACTACTACAGTATCCAATTCTCATGTGGCCGGAAAAAATTGGCAGATATACTGACGTTCGTCAATTATATAAAATTATGCTAATGTTGTCAATATTGTAGCATTTAAAAAGTCTCCGTCATGGAATGTCTGCTAGAAAGTCATTTTCTTTCTCTTTCAGCCGAATTTAATGTTTCTGGCACTGATGCCCACGACCTTGGCTTTGCCTGTTTACATAATGGTACAGTATCATAAAAAGTCAAACAGGGCTGCTTAAAACACAGTGACTCATTTGTAGATTGTAACTGGGCAGCGCGTGGTGCTGGAAATGATCATTTTATGTACACATACAGCGACACAAGTGTACAGAGCGGAGATACACACCTGTGTCTTACAACATGGTTTGGCTCCTAGATCATATCAGAAGTGAGAAGTCAAAAAGACTCTTGTCTACCTGGTGTTGTAAATAAACTATCGTAGTATAATTACACTGTCCGTCTAATTGTTGTCTGAAGTATTCTATGTTAAGGATAATCGATAGTTATTTACGTTTCGGAAGTATGGATATCAGTAAATAACTGTTTTAAGGATTGCAAATAAATGGATCACCTACGATACCCGCCTGAAGCGGTGGAGGAGATGTATTTTCCCTATTTATTTGGAATTAACGAAAATAAAAGTGCGTCAGATATTCTCATGCCCATCAATTTGAGAGTTTATAATTTCTAAGCCAACCCAGGAAGAACTGTAATTCACTCATTCTCTTCATCTAAAGAAATAACAATTTATTTGCACCATTCAAACCACATAATTGAAATCAGTCGTAGGTAAACAGAGGACACCTATAATCCTGTCCCTCACACAAAACTATATAAGACACGGGTAAATATCATTCTCTTTATCTAGAACTTTCAGTGTACAAATTTAATCATACTTTTAACAAACATTATTAGCAATAAACAATTATCAAAACAATTGAGGTGAATCTGACAATGCTGGTATTGTCAAGCATTACTTATATTGTTATTCTTTGAAATTCCTTTCTTCTCCGATCCAGCTTTTTCATCTTTTGATCGGTCTTTGATAGTTTTTCTCAGAACACAAATGGTTACTACCGACAGAACACTAATTGTTAAAAGTAAGGCTATGCATATACTTCCAAGCATAATATTGATATTCATGTTTCCAGTTGTCTGACTAAAGCAACCTTTTGATATAGGGAATCCTTCTGTAAATAAGAAAATAGTATCGTAGGTATATAAACATAAATGTACATCACATCAATGTGGGCATGAGAGATAACTATCGTATTTCTATCAGCTACCTTCATGATTGGGAATTAATATATTCTTGAAATTGATTAACGTTATCAGTTTGGTTTCCTGAGGAATTCCCACGAGCTAAACTTCCAATTGAGCCCTGAAAAATGCACTTTACTTGAATAGGTCTCTGATAATACTATACGACTTATTGATTTGATGACTAAAAGCCATTCAATAATAAGGAATTATTTTGATGTGCGGTTCACGAAGCTGGTAATGAAAACATGCAATTACATAAATTATTTAAAAAATTCTGTAATAAGTAGGAAACACAACTCACCTCGCTGAAGAATTGGTGCAATATATCAAATAATTTGCCACGGGTTTTTTCCTGGTTTGAGCCTGAGCTCTCGTATGTCTTCCTGGAATAGTCGCGTACTGTGATGTCGTGAATGTTGTGCGATCCGTTTGGTTTTTATAGCTTAAGTAACAGCACAATTTAACATACCGGTAGTTTAAATGTAGTTAGCAGCAGGTGTTGTGAAACCTGAGCCGCATGAGCTTAATTCTCTTATAATAATTTCGATAAGTCACGTTAAGGGCACGGACGTATCCCATTAATTTGCCAAAGTGAGAAGTAAAAGAGGGCAAATTGGACAATCATACCATCAATTCTTCGATATATTCTTTATATAACATGCATTCAAACTGATAATCAGTTTATGTAAGAAATGATGATTTCACAGCAGTCGCCTTTCAAGTGAACATAGTCTACTGCACGTTTGTTAACCGTGTGTTTTGGTGATTCATATCTGTCGATTTGGAAAAGATGGCAAATTGAGCAATCATTCCTCACACAAGCAAAAACATGAAGTACATGTACATGGATTCAAACTGTTAATCAGTTTATGTAAGAAATATTGATTGCACAGCAGCCGCTATTAGCTACTATTCAAGTAAAAGTTCATGTTCACTGTTCTGCAGAATCATATCTGTCAAAGTCATTATATGTATCGATAATTTATCCCACTATTGGTAATTTATGTTCGTGCAAGAATTAATAGAGGTTTCATAATTTAGTCCAGCGTGCGCGCGCGTGTGTGTTTATCTGTTGAATTGACTACGCAGTATATCGAATTCAGGCATAAAAAATGTCTGTTTTATAACAGATTTATTTGCACCAATCATTGGCATACAGAACTTTACATTAGAGACTGAGCTATAGCGTGCGTGTACACGATAATACTTTAATTTTTATCAGTTCCAGAAATGAGTAGCTAAGACGAGTAACAGTTTGTTTTTTTCTATTCCCGTACAACTTCAACAATAAATGAACCACAAACGTATATATACGCTATACATGTAGGATTAGAAATTAGGCAAAGGTAGTTTTAAAGTTCATCAAATGAAGTGTCTATGTCTTCGCTTGAGCAAGGAAAACTAGATCGTCTATTGGTTCACATCTGAAATAGCCAACCAAACAGGGACATTTTTAATATATTAAAGTCTTAAGTTAACCAATAGTACAAGCAAATTTTGTAATACAAGATAACAGGCTTACAGTTAACCGTGTACAATATTGTAAAAGAGCAAGTTACACGTGAGGACAGCTTGATCGGAGATATGAATTATATAACCGTCCACTTCTTCTCATACACACACATACAGTAACACTTAATCAACAACAATCACTCCATAAACTCATACTACTCGTGTTAGTAGTATAACAATATTCCTCCGCATTCACTCGACAAACTTATCCTACAAATTTCAGTAGTAAGACTAATCAGTAGCCTCCTGCTCTGTGGGAGGTTCTGCCTCTTGTCCGTCCTCTTTCGCTTCCTCTGCGGCAGCCCCTTCTTTCTCCTGAAACAGGCACTTGTTAATATTATCTACACTTACATGTACTAATTTCATATCATATATAACATAAGTATTCTGCATATATCAATTATATAATGCTTATAACTAAGGTATATAGTTATAGATATATGTGAAGCATTCATATAATATGTAGCTTTTCCGCTTACATGTACTTCTATAATCATTTGTAAGCATCTGGTTATATGTGTCTTATTCTATTAGAGCTGATAATGTTATTGTTAGTAACTATGGGTGGGAGGTGTTGGAAGATTCAGACCTCCACTTCTTCCGCCTCAGCATCATTGGCTTCGTCTCCTTCTTTCTCCTCCCCCTCGGCCTTTGGCTCCTCCCCATCGGCTTTAGGCTCCTCCTCCCCTGCCTTTGGCTCCTCCCCTTCTATGGTCTCCTGTCCCTCAACACGAGGCGTGTCGGCAGAAGGCTCCTCCTTCTCTTCTACTGAGGGGAGGTTCCCAGCATTTTTCTCAGCCTCCTCAGCCTAACATCAACAAAC
Organism: Armandia brevis; assembly: GCA_035585475.1. Taxonomy (NCBI): domain Eukaryota; kingdom Metazoa; phylum Annelida; class Polychaeta; family Opheliidae; genus Armandia; species Armandia brevis. The sequence goes on from JAXGGS010342171.1 coordinate 9,755, forward strand.
AGCTTAACTAACGTACATATCTTAATATTAACAACCATAAACATGAAACTTAATATATGTAAACTTTCCCCGGTTAGTCACTTGTAATACGCTTCAAGAGGATACCACATACTTAGACTATGCAGAATTATGATTTGGGCCGATCAGAGTGATCAGATTTTTATAAGTCAAAACAGTTTGGTGGGTGTAATTAACAAGAATAACAGAATTAAACAGAATAAAAACAAAATTTATGGTTATTTTTTCTGAGCATAGCTTCCAAGAGGAAGTTTGTGGTATTATGGAAAACTCTTTCACTTTTTTTTAGCTACGTGATGCTTAATTGCTATGAACGAAACAGTAACTATTTGATTGATAAATGCAAAGTAAGGCACAAATATATTTTTAATCAGTGTTACCTTTCGTCGCTCGTCTTCCTCTGAAGCGAGCTGCTTTCTCTCGTCGGACATCTGTGCTCTGCGCGCCTCCTCTTTGGCAAACTCAAGCTGCTCTCGCTCTAACACCTCAGATTCTAATTTCATCTGTGAAGAATAAGAAAGAAAACGTTACTCGGTGAGCTGAATTCTTTTTTAACCTCATGACTGATGTAAGCAAATTGCTATAAGCATATTCAAAATTGAAAACACACGGGTCAAAAGCTGTGTGATGAGAGTATATCTAGACAAAATAACCTAGATGGATAGACCCTGGGTTACCGCATACATCATACGAGAGATTCGAACTGATTAACACTGACCTGTTCGTTGTGCTGTTGGTTCTCTATGTGTTTATATAGCCATTGGGCCATGAACTCAATAGGATCTAGAGGTCTTTTCTCAGATACCTCGGTGAGGCAGTCGATCAGGCATCCGCCCAGGTGTGTTTGAAGATACTCAGAATCCATGGCTTGAGCTCCGACCTGCAAGCAGTAATATTGTTTGATTTCTGTTTAAATTCGCCAATTAATATTGACTATTAATATTAAGTGTGAACGATTGAGGCTACCGGTTAAGCTTTATTACAGAGACCGGTAGAAAGTGGACTGATATACAATGCACTTGCAGAGAAAATTGACGATGACGATTGACACAGTTTTAGTTAAATATTTCCCCCATTAATAGCATAGTTTGTAGTTCTTATTTGCATAGAATCTCGTGCCCTAGAGTATGAAAGAAATTCTAACAGGGTCTAGTTGGTGGCTCATTAACCTTTAATTGCGATATCCAACATAATGTACTTATGAGAAAACTCTTTTTTCCCCTTCATTATTACCGGTAAGTCTATCGGGAATGGAAAACACTTAAACAAAGTTGTGCGCGTGTCATTTTGTTCTCAAAAGAGATTTAAATACATAACTTTGAACATGGGCATATTCATAAAAAAAACAAGAAAATCCCAAGGGATCAGACAACGGATATGAGATTTGCTAAATTCTTCTTAGTAAGATTATCCATTTCGTTCGCGCATTACAATTCAAAACATAAATCATAATACATAAAACATGGAATTATTATTGGACTGATTGCATTTGAGACGGATCAAGCTTAGAAGATTATGAGCGATAATCGCTAATACATTTATATTATCCACATTGTGAATAGGATGATCAGTTGTATACGATTTCATTTAAGTTCAAGGTTCTTAATCCTTTAAGTAAACTAAATATACGAAAAATGTGAGGAAGGATGACATTACTTACGGTAAAACGTGAATTTCAAAATAAAAACAGCTACCAAGAGTGCTTGACAACAAAATTTGTAACGTTGCTATGTCTTTGATTGAAAGTGGTAAATCCGTATGTTACTGTAAAAAACTCTAAATATCAATTTTTCCCGGATGAATCTCATAAATACATCGTAAAAGGACTATTCAATCAGATTTATTTAGATCGTGTACGATTTCTACGCCAGATGATGTTTAAGAAGAGGGAAAAGTTCTCATATTAATCACAACGAAGCATACAGCCGATCGGCATCATTCGCGCTAAAACAAGTAACTGAAATTGTCTGCTGGTCGGGAAAAGTTACATATTTAAGGATTTTAATGTGAGTTGCCTTCAATAATATGATGGTAGTGTTATCCTACATTTACCTGAGATCCCTGTTTGTCTTTATAATTAATTTTTGTCGCATCCGTGTCATATATGTGAACCTGTATGACTAGATCCCGATCCCTATTTCTAGCCCCAATTTCCCTCTGTTGTGTATATACATGTACCGTACAATTACATGTACTCAAGCTTACATATATGGGAGTGGAATGGGTCGGGTCGAACGGGTCGATGGGCACATCCATTCCTTGGGCAGTACTTTACAACTCATACTTGTATATGTCCGTGTTCTTTATGTCCAACTTTTCAACCGTATATCTGTTGTACATGTTCTTTTTTACCCTCTGCAAACCCATAGCTCAAATTGCACACCCCAATAATGGCTAAGCGATTTGACAACTTTATACTGCCTGAACTTTCGTCCACTGAAAGACTGGAAAACTCATCTCCAGGATTAGACCTAAATCATGGATTTCTTCATCAAATTCGGCAGCATCAGTATCGCAGGGCGAGTCAGGATGGCTGTATCCAGATGGATCAGAACTCTGGCCAATCGAATTACATAAACCAGAGTGACAATAAGATCCAAAAAGATTCTCCTGAGAAACGTGATAGATGTACATCAGAAAGTAGGCCGAGCGTGCAACTAGGTATACTTAATTAAGTTCTAAGGCATGCCGACCTCGATATAACTTAGTTAAGGACACTAAGCATACTGTTGCCATAGTACCGAGAATATATTGACGTTGCGCCATGATGTGCCGTGCATCAATCTCATGCCCCATAGTGAGGTTGCTGATGGAATGTGTTATTCGCACATATCTCTACTGGATATTTGAAGATAAATTTAATCGTGACATGTTCATGATGTGTATTAAGGCGATGGATAAATAAGTCTACATCGATCACAGGCGAGATATCTGAATGCTATCGATAACCATTCTGACTTTCTCCCATTACACGAATGTGATGTTATTTCCTCTACTTATTCCTACTTATTTCGTATCACTGGCAACATGAGTCAATACTTAAATCTCAGAAAGTTACTACGAATTTAGCCTTCACATGGATCAAGGAGCATAGTGCGCAAGTTTGAAGTTGTTGATTTCAATTTAACCCGGGATTTACATATACAAGTTTTCTTAAATCCTTTTTCAAAACTAACTTCTAAAAATAATGTGTTGATCGTTATACACTAATCCTACAATGTACTCTTTTTCTATTACATACGTAAATGTACTTATAATTTCCTTTTTTTCCAACAGATTTAAAAAACACTGAAGCAAACCAAGTAAGCAGCTGCAGCAGAAGTCCGCAACGATCGCCCAGCCTCCCGCGGCAAGACCAGCCCCAGCAGCACAGCATTAGAGCATCTGATCAGATACGGTTTAGAACTGTAGCTATGTCGGACTTAAGGTTTGACTCAAACTCCTCGGATACTCTTACCATAGACATGGAGGAAGTAGACCTGGAGAACTACATGTCCGAGGCCCAGCCCTACATACATAAAGCTATAAACGGTAAAGAAAACCACCCATGACGATTTAGCTGTAATATACATGTATATATACATGTTCATTGTATCGCTAAGCAAAATTCTACATTTGTCAGCTAACATGTTATTAATTGTCAATCAACTTTTACATGTTAGTAAGTACTACCATACAAAATTGGGTAAAGATTTTAACGGTTAACGTGAACATAATGGTATCAACGGTCCAAATTGATTTATCAATGTTTACCAGTAATCTAGAACGACGTTGGTCGTACATAATGGCTCGATGGCCCAATAACTTTCATATTGTGTATTTATGGTTCAGCTGATTTTTCTTGATTTTCTTCAGACCCTGGTAGCATACAGCCGCGCCACCTGCAAGATGTGGGAAGAACTATTGTTAACCGAGCCTGGGAGGACCGGGGCTATTACAATTCAGCAGCCAAACTCTGCCAGTATATATTCCTGGTAAGAGTCCATTTTTCAGTTTATCAGGAATGTCCGCTCGTGCCATCTTGTGACACGAGCTACTTTTTTTTAGAGAATACGTAGTTTATTCTAGTGTTACGATGATGTTTTAGCAGACCCATGTAAACACAATTTACTTGAGATTCACTCAATTATTTCA
>JAXGGS010342171.1:22759-37655 GCA_035585475.1 Armandia brevis
ATCTTAAAGCAGGTGAGTACTCTGGTATCACCATGGTAACGGGATAAACATCCAAGCAGTCTCTCTATAACTGATTACAATTTTCACGTTTGTTTGCCCTGAATTTTATTTAGCCTTGGGCGATCATATGTCATACTTTTATAAAAGTAACATGAGCACGCTTTTATTTTCAATTGCATCATATTTATAAGAGCATCCGCGCAAAGACCCACGCTGTAATACGTAATAAATATATTCTATCCTCGCATGAGCAACGGGTATCAAGTGACGGAAATGGAATCAAAGTCCTATCGGTCGATGTAATTCATTGAGTCGATCACAGACTTTACTCAAAGTCCTTACTCAGTCTTTACTCACAGTCTTTACTCACAGACGAAAGCCGTGCTGGTCGCCGGGTGAATTGCTACTCAGTCTGTGAGCAGGACAATGGGCGTGATTAGTTTCTAACTCTGACTGCGTGGGAACCGCCCACGCGCCCGCCTCCGCATCCCAGCCTCTTTAATACCTGCGTGGCCTCTCTCCTCATCACGCGAGTTACACAGAAACCTTGTGACAACTGTAGGTGTTTTCACCTGATCTCTGCGGGCACATCTCTCAGTGAGAAAAACATTGCCGGTAAATCTCACCACGACGTCTAATAGTACAGACAATTGTAGCAGCGCTCGGAAAGACACACAAAGTAAAATAGCCAAAGCTAGTATACATTCATCAAATTCCGCTGACTTAATTCCATTGTGCACTGGTGGACAGTAGGGGATAGACTGCTGGTTATTGAACAAAAAGGTGTAACTACAAACACACACCATTCATGAAAAGAAACACATTAAGCAAGAAAAGAATCGACATTCTGAACACGTTACAACTGTGTTCTAACATAAGTAGTTTAAGGGTGTTTTGGAAGAAGTGTAGATACGACAAGTAGTCTAAGAAGTACATGTAAATGTAGTACCGTGTGCATCGCGGTAGTAGGCATGTGTGACACTTCTAAACCGTTCCTGTCCGGCCGTGTCCCAGATCTAAACATAAACAATAAACAATGAACAACAACGAATAAGTTACCAAAATGCCATCTGGCATTTTTCGACTCTCTGGACAGACTGAAAATGTAAATTTTGTACCAGATCATCACCTCCATTTTCGAGCAAGTTCAGTTAAGCTGAAAGGCTTTGCGACAGAAGGCTAGATCTAAATAATGAGTAGGCTCAACGTCAGTGTTTGAAAATTCTTTGCGGCTCAAGAGACTTTCTGAGAAAATATTGTTATACTTTATTCTCCTAAGCTCTGACAACACACCAACTAATGGCGTCGCGGTTGAAATGTATATTCATTGCAAGCTTTTCCAACTAGCGAAACCTTGCAAATATCCTAAGGTAATGTAATAATTAGGAGCGAGTGTTACAAAGGTTAACACTTGTAAAGTTTGATAATCGAATCCGTCAACAAAGACGTCCATATATCAAGGAATCGTGTAATAAAACTGTCACCTTGTAAAAAACAAGTGCACTATTTGGTTTTCCCAATTAGCTGATACTATAGATACATTTCCGTATGTTCCGTGAATTTCAAGGCGTGTCAGAAATCTATGTTATCACTCATGAGCACGATATGACTAGGCACTCAGTCACATACTACTGAGATACATCATCCATACTACTTACACAGGTAATACACAGCGAGTATATACCACATAATGATGCGAGCGGCACCAATACCCGTCCAATACCTCTACCTCACCCAAGACGTATCTAAATGTCAATAAATAGCTTAAGCGTAATAGAAATGCATCAAAGATAGGATTTAAATAACCATGATTGCAGTAAGAGTACTGGTTTGATGGAATTATTTTGTTTGATGCATTCCCGCCGTGTTAGTGTTGTTAGCTAGTAGTATATATATACACGCATATGTACATGGTGAGTAGTACTAAGGCTGTTATGAAGTAGTATATATGCCAGTCCTACCCTGAGCATCTCTGTAGTAAGCGCGTGTGATGCTCCGGAACCTTTCCTGGCCCGCCGTATCCCAAATCTAAACGTACAATAATGTATTTCATTATCCCACTTTTGAAGTTTTGAAAACTGCATTAAATCGAGTGAGTGATGACTGATGACACGGTCCGACGAATATTGCCAGTCGCTACACATTATTAACGTTATACTGTTGTTTTCTCGAACATTTCTATCAGGTGCTTGCACAATAAGGCTTAAACAGGTAGATCATACCTGGGCAGTAAATATGTTACGTACAACTGTGCTTTCAGACAAAAGTGTAATCTTGAGTTAAATTGATCCACTTGTCCAATTGTAGAGGATGTAGTTAAGTAAATATAGTTCTGGTGGCGAAGAATTGTTCTCCGATTATCCTACCACTCAGAAAAATTACTTCTGAGAATATTGGTCAATCCTTCAGATGGTATTTAAAATGAATGCACACGTATTACAGTCGCTTTAAACGACACTTTGGTTTAGTGCAGATACTCAGCTGAAAGGTGTACAGATCATTGCATTGTGAATTAAGATGGTAAGTCAATTACACAGTATTGCAAAGCAATTCACGAGGCATCTCGAGATAGGATATTAGTAATAATTGCCCCTGCTTTGAATTGCCATACGCATGATCATCAATTCAATTTTGTATTGTATATTGCACCCGAATGGCTAAACATGTATTTTATACCATGGGATGTAAAATCCGGCTAGTTGAATGGATTGAGGCATTTGCCATTACATCACACTGACCATGTGTACGAAAATGCTGCATACATATTAGATGTGAATTACGGTATGTCTAGACATGTCCCAATATGAATACAATGTACATATACATGTATATATATCTGTGAATATACAACTATATATAGAAAAAATGCGTATTCTCTTACCTGTAATTTTACTTTAGACCCGTCGACATTGACAATTTTGTTCTGCAAGGAGAGGTGAAATCATGGTGAAAATTGATGGCCACATTTCAAGTAAACAATCTGACAACAGACATGAACAAATGAGTACCGGGTAAAGATAAAATATGTATGCAGCTCGACACGGGTACTATATGTTTATGTATATGGACATGGAAGTAATGTGAATGGGTAATGGCATCGATGGATATTAGAATCATCAGAGATGAGCTGAGCCAGAAATTAGCAATAGCGGTGCTATGGTGATGCAGGGCGCCAATGTGATGATGATTCATAGAAATGAAATGATGCATGTATGAAATATTTACTGACCATGACGCGCGGTTTCGTTTAGAGACGACTTTAAAATATAATAACAAGGAAGACTCGTGCCTTAATCGTTTTGATATTTTTATTACCATAATCATTTTGATGATCCCTAGTGCAATCCGATTACAATAAATCAGTGTCTAATATTACATACTTGCATATGTCCATGTATATGCACTGTATTAAATTGTATATTTCAATGGTGGTACACTGTATACAAATACATGAGTTAATCGGAAGAGCATTGAATGAGGCTGAATTCAATGGTCCTGAGAAATCAAATACATGTTCAGCAGTGATTTATGTGCATGACTGATTTTAACAGCAAACGCAAACAAAGGACATTTTTATGTTATATTTACTCAGTAAATCACCTATCTGATTCTGAAATACGTCCTTTGACACACTGTATCAATAAATATATGGTGACAAAATCAGTAATTACTATTCTGAAGTAATCATACAGGATAATAAATAAATTATTATATAACTCGTGTAAAGATATCATATGAAGAATACTTTTATCATAAAAATCCAAGACCGTGAAATTATTTATGGTACCAAATATACAATTACTTGGTATACAGATAGTATACTGCCTTTAATAAAGCAAAATTGGATAAATCTGGCCATGAACCTATAATTGGTGAGACAACCAGCTCACACGTGGAATGATTATGGGCGACTCCGACGCAGTAAAATAATATTTCATGTTTCATGTTTTATCACTGTTTTTTAAAATAAATCGTCAGGTTGTGCGCAATAATGCAAGTTGAAAATGTTCGTTTTTAAAAGATTGTACAGAACAACTGCATTGTAAAGCATCTGCGAACATAAAAGTGTGCGACTCACCCTAAAGTCGATGCCGACCGTAGAAATAAAACTGCCAGAGAGAAAAGCATTGTCTTTAAACCTGACGAGTAAGCAGGTCTTTCCAACGCCACTATCTCCTATCAGCATGACCTACACGTAAACAATGAACAAATGAATGTGAATAAAAATATACAAAACCTAGCCTAATTTGGTAAAAATATATAATCATGAATAAAGTCATTATGAATAAGGGCATTGTTGTCTACGCCAAAGTGAGGCCGACTTTCAGAGTAAAGAAGGTTAAAGAACTGAAGAAACAGATTATGTTCTAGGTACTTGAAATGAATGTTTCTAAACAAGTGGTAACCCATATATGGCAATTGTAAATATAAATAACGCATCTTCGATTTGACATTTTCACTTTAAAACTGATTGTCATCATGATGTATCATCACTGATAGAGTAAATCATTTTTATCATGTATTTACTATACATATTCAGGCATGTGAAATTCACATATTGTTATATAGCCTGCATTTGATATGCAATTGTAGATGCATTCAGGCGCTGTATCGAACGCTGTACGCGAAGCGTGTAATTTGACATATGCATGTACATGTGCAAAGGCCTATATATTTGTTCTCACGACATTAGTGTGAATACCGACGCTGGCCAAGATCCAACTGGGCTGATCAAATACCAGAACATACACAAACTATAGGTCCTCCTGGGACACTAAATTCACTGTAATTAAATGCACTGACACTAAACACAAACTATAGGTCCTCCTGGGACACTAAGTTCAATATAATAAATGTAAACACTAAGCGCAATGTGTAAATATATGATATAATAAGGCCCTACATAGACATTTTCACGTATATTTAAGTCAAACCTTCATTTAACGAAGTATGACATAATTATATCAATATCAGGATGCGTCACTTTATACAGTTAGTAATAAAGAAGTCTATCCACATACACAGTGTGATATATCAAGGGTGTAACTGTATATCAACAAGGTTACAATAATAACGTCAGTGCATATTGGAATGAGATATTGGATGATGGAAGTCAATCACTAGATAACCTCATTTATCTCAGTAGAGCCGCCAGTTTTTGCTCACTTCGGCTGCGCTATTAGAGCTGGGTATTTGCCCAGCTGATATGATATTTGACGGATGTAATTACAATGCAATCAACAGAGCGTATGCACAAATGTCATGCGGTAATCGATGAAGATTTATAAACAGCACTTGAGCGCGACCTCCATCAGTCGGTGGCCACTGTGACGACATGCGGCATCTTTGCCGGGTGATATTGTTTCATCAGCTCTTGCGTTGCCTTGAGGTGCTTAAGCATGAGACGCCAAGACTCAGTGTTACATTCAACAGGTGCTGTGCTCAATCGATAATCTCATATCAGCACGTTATTACGTACAGCCAATAGTGGTATCAGCCAATAATTCTGACTGACACATGCACACATTATAAAAAGAAAATGTCATGTATATTTAACTAAACCATAGAGCGTTAAGCCTGCCTTTGATCTTAAAACAATGATTGACAACATTAAAAGCCGGCGCTTGCAGTTGGACTCGGTTGTACTACGAACTCACCGGACAAGTTGGAGATTTCACTTTACTCACCTTACAGCTGAAGTCCTTAGGGTCCGAACCATATGGCTGCGTCGTCGAACCGTTGGCGGTGACAGTGGAGGCACTTTCCGGTGTTTTCTCGCTCATTTTCCCCGTCTACATGGGGCAAAACAACACTAGAGACTACAGGCTGCGTGTAATCCAAGGCACTTCCATTCTACACTAGACTGATGTGGTCTTTACTACAAGTGACGTCACCATACAGCCACTGCTACCACCTGGCGATCACTGGAAACACTAATATAGCAGTATCCTACAATGTCACCGACCGCGCGCTTTCAATATCGGAAAACGTTATTTCTCAGAACGATCCGCGGGCGAAAATTGAATACAGTTGGGTTTTTTATCAGACACTTTGGGTTGCCTCTGCACACATATTAATATAATATAAACCCTGCTATTCGTGTGTAACGTGTTCTACCTACATGTACATTGTATTGACCACAATGAAACCGAGAATGAAACGCGCCATCGGGAGGCGGTGACCGGAAACAAACGCTAAACCGCTAGCGGCCTTATCTGTATTAGTGTCGAGCGATAAATTGAATTTGAGTCGCGCTTATTAAGTGTCCTGGCTAATTAGTGTTTGACTACAATAAAAGTCACTGGAAGTGTAAATTCTACCTGATTCACTAGTTGCCGGTGACGGAGCCCTCTGTGCCCCTCTGCGCTCGGGTTCAATGAAACCTAATATATATATACCTCACGCATGCGCGATATACACGCCGAGTTTTATTATATTCAATATATATAAGATCGATTAAGAATAGGTTATTAACATCTCAGTATTAAGAACGCATCTAATATAATGTTATTTATGTCGTCTTTCGCCATCGCAACCATCGATGTCCAGACACTGCACGCAAAAACAGCAGCTGCGTTAATTGTCAAGGTTAATGGAATGTTAAGCGGTTACATCAGTGATGATGAGTAAAGGAGAACGCAGCATGAAATGGTATATGAGATGATGAAGAGACTGAATGAATTATACCTAAAACATTAGTGAAAATCTTCACGTATACATACTACTCATATCGCTGTGATCACAACATGCGAGTGAGCCGATTGACGTCTTACAGAATATTTTATGCTACTTACCGTGAAGCCTATTCCTACAGTGGCAGCGAACGAGCTGGGTTGAAATTTACCTAAGTCAAACTGCACAAGAAGTGATGTCTTGCCTACTCCACTGTCTCCCACTAATATCGTCTGAAACAAAAAAATTATGAAAATCAAATACAATTCATATATTGTTCAGAAACCTAATATTGATTCACTTGCATCCCGAAATACCAATGAGAACATGTGCCTATTATTTTGAATAGTATTCAAATTAAATAATTTTAACTTGATATTCTAAAAATGTGTTCGATAACTGAATTATATATGTTTTGATCAGTGACTAAGTCGACTGGCGAAGCACTGGAGCCATATACCCATCTCTGTAGCGTTATATTATATACACATCACCATGTACATGTCCGGACTTACACTATTCAACCGAGTACCTGGCAACTTGCACTGGCAATCTGCAGAGGGACCGCACGAGAGAGTGGATATGATCCTAAACTCCACCCTTGGAAAACCACTGCGACGATCATTTTAAGAGGACGCATGATCTGCTCATATGAAACGACCCCAATATTTGTAATCGGCATCCCTCGAAATTCTGTCATTAGTGCACGATTTTGATGGAGAACAATCGATTTAGGTCGGCTATATTTCCCGCATGCAGAGCAAAGTAGATTCCTTAAAAAACCATGAATCTATGAGCATTTTGTTCCATCTCAATGGGGGAGTGATTAACGCAAATCTAATCAGCACTAAATCGGAAAGAGACCGATTAAGTTCATACTAGTGATATGCGATTTTACATGTCATTCCAGGGGTAGTACTCGAAAATCGTGCTCTACCCTATACTTGATGGTTGCGCCGATTAATTATCCAAAATACTGATGGTTAAGTTATAGTCACCAGGCCCCTGAGCAATTTACAAATGTATATCTAGATAATTCATATATCCGGCCATGCAGTTAAGGTCCAAACATCAAACATTTCATAATTTAATCATTTACGTATGTTGACACGTGAGGTTTGGATAATATTAGAAAATGTGATAAAAGTAATGACCTCGGTGACCTACTGCCTCCTGGTACAACATCTCTTAGATCAACTAAATGTTATGTAGGTCATTTGCACAACCACCGATCCCTCTAGGAATCCACATCAGTAGCATATGCGCTGGCCCCTTAAGTAGATATACATATAGATATCTATATTAAAGTGGATTCCGTTAGCCGACCAAGCATTGACCTAGATAACCCCTCCTTGGTATTTGATCTGGTGCTACCAAAACCAGAACCGTTGATATTAGTTCAGGTAAGAGTAAGAATCATGAGGTTTTTGGAGAATTGTACAAATAATATATCTAGTGAATGCTCAATGGTAGCTACATAGTACAAAGGCCTGCTTGATATTGTCTTCAAGAACCATATTTTAGTACATAGGTAACCGACTGAAGTCCCATCAATGCGAATGTAGGACGAGGTAACGAGGAACTCACTTTTCCTTAACTCTAAAACTACAGCATTCCCGATTTAATATGTCTCCCACATTACGCACTTTTATCCGATTATGAATTCATAATGTCTCAAGAGATATTCACTTATCGATGTTACATATTTTGGGGTGAAACTGTGGATGCGAAAATACACCCTTCCATCTGCTTCCCTTCCTTAACCATGATTAACAAGCCTGTTAGCCAGAATTAATAGGGTCATATTGTACACGATAATCTAGTCATTATCTCATTACAGCCAGCGCGAAACCCTTAATCTCGCGAGATCGGGTGAAAGACCGGAAACGTAAATCAAGCGTAGGTTCGGTGGCGCAGACGGTTAAATATTTATAGCCAATTCTCCTCATGACATTTTGGCGGTAATCTCACACACAACTTGACCTCAACAGACGACATGATTCATGAGCGATATTTTTCCGCACATCTTTACGGCGCAGCAGCCGAGAGGTATGGAGATTTCTTGAGATTTGTCACGTGGTCTTTATAAATTGACGATGCGCAGATGTTTGATTTTCAGCCAGATCACTCTTGTGGGCAATGTCACATATGCCAGCGTTCTGTATTCTATCTTCTCAATCCAATTTCATATATTAGCATTTGTCAGAAATTGACGGTTTCCAGACTCTCGGACGGGTAGGGTAAAACCAAACCTAACATACGCTTGTCCGAATAACGGTGTGTCAAATGAGCGGAAGTTTTACGTTTGTGGGCCTCGGAGAAGATCTTACTAACTTGAAGGGCAACGGAGACCCTAATGTGCATAGTTTAGTCGTGATTTAGAGCCAACTAGAGAATTCATTTCAGAAGACCAACCAGGAGCTCAACAGGAAAACAATTTTGTGCCGGAAAGCGTGCATCTGTCCTCACTAGACAAAGCTATAGTTTATGGGCTCATGTATAAAGAAAACACAGGCGGTGTAAGCTTCTGAAGTTTTGCTAATTTACATCAGTTCCTCCTCTTCCTGGAAACATCGCCTTTAACCAGGGAATGGAGCAACGGGGCGGAATATGTATATACCCTATATGTATACATGTACATACAGCGGCTATACTCTGATTGTCAACGAAGACTTATCTTGTGCCTGTCTTTTCTCAACGGATAATCCGATGAGCCCTGCTCAAACGTAGCATGCTCAAATTTAATATAACCTGATCAAATACAACCTACTCAAAAACTGAGTGACTTTTTTCATATATGCTAGCCAACCGATAACTGATGTAGTCATTTATGAATTTTTAAAATGCTGACACCAACCTTGAATGTGTAAGCGATTGAATTAACCACCTGACACCTGACTGTTACTCCTATAAAATATTCACCCTTATAGGTGCTAAACATTTAATTCCCAAGTTCTCATGAATGCGGTCTTGAAATATTAATGTCCGTGCATGTATGTTTCAACGTTTGAAAAAGGTAGCAGTGGGTACATTCTTTGCCAATAAATATCACAATCTAGATCTTAATCTGGCATCTACGTTGTACATAATGGGCTACGATGGTACATGTATTTTTATGAATGTTATTCTGAGCAGATTAACACAAAATCCCCAGTCAAAATCAAACCATAAATATGCGAAGTAACAAAAAGAAATGTAATTCGGAAAAAAAAGATAAAATAGGATGATACTAAAACTGCTTAGAGAGAGAGAACTTCCCTTCCCATTTCTAACAATACAGAATGTCATTGACCTGACTCATATTAAATGGCGTCGCAGTTGTGTACCAGAGGTATATTTGCCTAGAGCCATTTTTGTCCTTTGTGGAATCATCCAATATATTATATTTGTTCGTTCGAGTATATAGCTCTAATGATGTGCTCGGTCAGAGCCAGCTAGAACGTACACTCCAATATGTAAAGCTCAAGACACAAATTGCATGTGTATGTCTTTTGTGTTATTTGTTAAATGTTCATTTCCAGATAGATATTTGTCTAGGAAATATTTTTAAGCCTGGCAGTTTTCCAAAGGTTTATAACACTGGGAGACAAATTTTGGGGGACTATCCTAAATTAAGATCGAGTTGTTTCCACGGATCCAAATACCGAAACTTTGAAAAAAGATGTTTATATTCAACTTGCTTGAATAATAAATGGAGCAACATCTTTCATTACACACAAGCAAAAAACAGACGACAGCGTTTCCCGATCTTCTATTTTCCGGCCTAACCTGTCGTCTGCTTATCCTTGGCGGGTAAATCAGATTTGATTGTCACCCGCCTCTCTCCAGTCGGACTCGCAGGACTATAAGCTCCTCGGCTGTCAACCAGAAATTACATTTTACTTGCGCACAGCAGATCGGAGATCACCGATAGGAAAGCGGCTTACGCTCTGCCAGCAAACAACGGCAGAGGAAATGAAGAAAGTGACTTCATTCAGGCAGAATGCTTGCCGCAGACTGAGCAATCGGGAAAGCTGCTAAAGAATAAAGAACACAGTTTATTGGCAACACGCGTAGTTACGATGCAGGAGGAATGATGCAGCAAAAACAGCTTTTTTTTCCTCGTGACATGGCCCTTGTAACTAAATTTATGGAGAAAAAACCTCCGCTATGTCCCTACGGACTCGGAGGTGGTGCGGGCGGGCGGCTTTTTTCCCCTTTTTTTCAGCCGGTTTTTGCCATGCGGGCGGCCTTTTTTTTTTTTTTAATTGAAAAAAAAAGGATATGCGGGGGGTTTCCCATAGATACGGCGGCCCTTGAGAAACATTTTAATAAGTTTACATGGCCTAATCATCATTCCAATACGCATGTCAGCTTATCAATAAAATAAAATTTCACCTAGATTCAATGATATTTCATACAGCTATCTATGTTGTTGTTGTGTTCCAAATTTAGCACTAAATTCTGTTTATAGGAAGAGCTTCACATAGAACAGGTTGCTTTACCTATTTACGCCGGTGAAATGGAACCCCTGTAGTTGGCGTTGCGGACTGTAATGACATTAGCTCTGTCAGAAGCTTTTTCTGCTTAGCGGGTGGCCACCTCCGACGTGAGCATTAATATGACAACCGTCCCCACCCACTCTACTTGGAACTGAGTCGACTGCTCAACCACATGAGCTGCTCAGATCGGATGAAACATCGATCGAGCGGACAGAATCGAGGTAAAAACCACAAGTCATAAAGGGTTTAAACCTTGCTGTCTGTTCGATAGCTGCGTACTAGGCATGGCGGGGGATTCGGCTTGTTTTTTGTACGTCGATGGTACTGTTGTGTGGCGGAATGCGGTCCAAACCAGTATTGTGCGTAGAATAGAATTAAAATCGATCGTGAATTATGTCTGAATTTTGCGTTATAGTTGATCCGTAGCCACAGTTTATATGATGGTCGGAATTGACGGTTTAGATGTTCTTAGTGTCTGGAAATTTGATATTATAAATTCACATGAAAATATTATTAATATTCAAAAAGGAATGTTATCTGCTTGAAGTTCGTTTTGTCCTACATGGAAGGCAACTACCCGGCCGATATCACGGACAAATCATCATTAAAATAGTACAACACAGGTGACTCATGAATGACGAAAAGAGGCACAATGTGTGAATTTGCCGGTATGTGTATTTTCTAATAACCTGCTGATCCATTCATTCACCAATCAGCTTGCGACAGTTCTGGACATTGAAGCCATATATTCAATTTCCGGGTGTCTTAGGCCAGAGGGGTCTGACCATAAATTCACATGGCCGTGTTACATGTACGAGCACATAATGCTGCAGGCCCGGTCATGCAACTGAAAGTCAAGAGCCGGAGGACAAGCCACTGCTCTATTGTGATCGACAAAGCTATAGCTGCAGGTGGAGCGTAATTCATTAAACCCGTCTTATTGTTCCGATGGTCTGATCGAGAACTAAACAGAATTACTGATATTATTTATTCACTTGTGTCGCATATGAATGAATATCAATGATTTTGGTAAATTACCAAAGTGGATAAGCCCACAGTGAATTCAGACAGGAACGATAAGCTCCTGTCAACCGGAAGTGACGTAATAGACGTCGTGCGTAGGCGGACCTCTCATTACTTAGCAGCGCTTGGCATTTACGCATCACGTGATCAAGCTGTAAACAAGCGTCGGTGTCGAAGCAGACGAAAGTTCTCTGTGACATGAATTTGAGCCGCTCAGATGAGTGTACCACGGCTGCTAAAGACAATGGAAATATCAAGTATTGAACGTACATTTCTATATTGAGATATACTGATACACTGAATCATACCAATGCAAAAATAATATTCTTTAAGAGGTCATTGTATTTGGCGAACCATTTATCTCTCACCATGACTCAACCTCTGGTATATATCATTGCGCCTCACCTAATAACACTGGGGGTAGTTTATCGCTATAAATCCTATGTAGCGCTGTTCGATTTATCGCAATATGTAGGTCTGGAGCCGACTCGTCTATCAAACACGTACTTGCGCAAAACAAACAAGAACAATCGGTGATTAGAGCAGCTTGAGCGGACAAACACCTGCGCTGTTATTGGCGAATTGACAGGTTGCGAGTTTTAGAGGAGTGCGCAGGCGAGGTGGTTCAGTTAACAGACAACCCTAAATCTCAGTCCCAAACCGCGGCAATTTTTCCAGGCCATCCGGGTAACGACCGCCTTAGCAACCAGTCATCTGAATCAGGTGTCTGCTGAATCGTAACCAAACCCAGCCACCATGACCCGCACTGTGGTGGCACCGATTCACATGCTCAGTTGAATAAGATGATGGACGACACAGTATCCGGACAGTCACGACAGTCACAGAAGACAGAGCTGTGAGTTCAGCAAGACATCGATTCAGCGGAATTCTTTAGTGAAACCTGGGGATCTATACAGGTCCAACATGCTGAATAATTTGCATTCTTAAATTCAAATGCAGATCGATTAAGCAAGACTGAGCCACCGTCATCCCGACGAGCCCGCCATTGTCACTGAGGGCATCTCCATTTAGGTGTTTGCATAAACAGCCAGATTCCATTACAGTGAGAGCAACTGAGTAGACTTGACCTGAGCTAACAGGTTGATGGGACTGCTGGAGCAGACAGGTGTAAGCGATGAAGAGCAGCACACGTATTTGGAGATACTCATGTGTTGATAAAACCGGCTACTTTAAAACGATGAGAGAGCAATTCTCCCTCTTTGAACTGTATCAATTAACCATCTAGATGCACAGAATGTACAAATAGGTACCTGGAATTCATAAATGTACAACAATTTGAGCAATGTCCTAGATAGGAATAATGACAAAATAGTAGACAACAGACGCTGAGATTTGCAAAAGCTCGTCTCTTGGGGCCTAGTTGTTTCTAAGTTCTCGATTCTGCTAGTGTGAATCGACCATTCCATATCAATATCCCTCGAGCAGTTTGATTAGCATTCCTCGCTATATCGCCGGCATTAACTTCGGATTAACCGCAAAATCCCCGAGATATCCTAGGAGATCTTTACCCCATCCGACCGCGGCACACAACTGGACGAATCAATGGCCGCGTGATGAAATAAACCTGATAGCAACGTGGACTCGTTTTATTCTCAATGCTGTGGAAATAGAGATTTAGTACGTGGACGTGAGCAGAATCTGGCTCAGCCAACTCAACCATATTTATTCCGATTAATTGAATCGTTCTCCAGATTTCATAAAAAGTGGCCGCGACACACAAATACGCCCAGGCTGATCTTTCTGGATAAATCATTAAACGGTTGTATGAATGCGACATCACAATTTAATCACAAAATAGTGACGCATCTTGCAGATCCAACCAAAAGGTCTTCCGCGAATATTAGATCATGTCTAGTTCAAACTGGACATTTATGATGAAAACACAAATATGTAAGTTTGGATGACAACAGGGCATTCTTCATAGTTACAAGGGCGGCCATTGTTAGTTTGTTAGGGGTGATATTAAAACAGATCACGTGGGACGGGAAGCGCCACTAATGCATCCGCCGAGAACGATAATGGGTGATGCGACCCTGAAAATCGCGTCTGACATTCTCAACTTCTGCCCTTTCGGCGCCTCGCGGTAACGCTATGTTACAGAATGTGAGAAATGCTAGGTTTTATATCTCTGTTCTATTTGTTGCATAGCAACGTTTTCAAATTACGTGAAAGTGACAGAAAATGCTCGTTAAAGTAACTGACAAAACACGTGATTCTGCTGCTCTGTCACTTGCAGACAAGGTTAAAACAAACGGCATCGGTAAAAACATAGTGGAAAGCTCACTTTACATTTTTCAATACTCATTGTATATAAATCCATATATAAGGTGTCTTTATCTCATTTATAAACTTATATATCCGTGGCTGGACATTTGTATATAGGCTATGATTCTAATTAAGTGTAGTTCAAACCTTAATATGCTCATCGCTTAATTTAGAAAGTTGCGGTCATGATTGATCAACATGGGAGATGTGTCGAAACAACTATAGCAGCTCAATTATGAGTTAATGGTTAAGCTGTGAATTAGTTGACTGTAGTAAACTGTTTTAAAAGTAATGAATCGGGTTAAGTTTTTGTTAAATCATTGAACAATTTTAAAAGGCTTGCCGTAGATAAATTCGGATTTCTTGGTAGATATACAGCGTACAGTTTATTGCACCCTTAGATGTGCAATTAGAGTAGGCCATTAATTAGAGCA
>JAXGGS010342838.1:0-13303 GCA_035585475.1 Armandia brevis
TCTGCATCGAGTAACTTTTACGTGATTTCAATAAGGAAAATTCTCGAAGTAAACTTTCTTAAGCTTGAAACCTCACATAGTTAAAACACAAGGATTTAAGATGTCTACCGACAAATCGTCTTCAGACAAGGAGGCTACGATACAGCAGCTTTCCACGGACCGTTCAACTCAACAAGGAGTGGTTCGGGGTTATATAACCCGAATTCGTACGTTAATACAAGAAAACGATGCGGATAAACAAAAAGTTTGTGAAAATACGTGTAAACGTATGTTAGAGCAGCTGCGCATTCACGACGAGATTCACAAGGAGTTACGTCAGATGATGATTCAGTCTGCGAAGGACACAGTCGAAATTGATGCCAAGTGCAAAAAGTTATCTACTGATACTGCTGCGTGTTACCAAGATGCTCAGACGTGGCAGATAAAGAAGAAATCATCACCGCCAGCGATTGCTGCCAAGCCGACTGTCACAGGTGCCGGTGGTAACACACCAACTAAAGGGGACGATGTCGGTGCAACCTCGACAGGCGAGCATCTCACGGGTCCTTCTGTCGACGAATCGAAACTGTTAGCTGATCAGCATGCTTTATTGATTGAAAAATCTGAAGAATTAGAGCAATCTCGAGATCAGATTTCTGACATGCAAACAGCGTTGATAAAACAGGAAGAAGAGGCACAGAGAGATCGTGATCGCTTTGAGAGAATGATGTCTGATTTACAGAGTCAGGTGTCTGACTTGCGGAAGGAGAATATTGACTTAGGTCGTGATTTAGACGATGAAAAGCATCATTCTGAGGATTATCGTGCACGTTTGGTTCGAAGTGAACAGGAGAGTCGACAGAGCTACGGACCTCCACGGCTAGAGTCGACACGTGCATCGATGGACACATCCGACCTGATGAACATTACTCAGGCTATGAACCGGTCGAACGCTGAGGTGATGACTAAGATGCTAGAAACTTCCACTGCTCAGAATAAAAGTTTTATTATGAGTTTGCAAACGCCGAAAATAGAGATGCCTATTTTTACTGGCGACATGACCGAATATCATAGTTTTATTAGTCGTTACGATGACTTAGTCGGTGATGCGAGTATTTCAGATGCCGCAAAACTCAACACGTTGCTTCAGTATTGTTCCCCGGACATTAAACGACATTTAGACTGCTGTAATTATAAGACCCCTGTAGAGGGCTTGAAGACAGCTAAAGAAATATTAAGAACTCGATACGGCAACCCATTTCTTGTTTCTCAGGCGTGGGTCGAGAAAATGATGGAAACCCCCGTTTTGAAGAAACCAGATGAAATATTACGTTTCAGCAGTGATTTGAGATCGTGTCATTTGTCTCTAACTTCTCTTGGTTACCTCTCTGACCTAGAGAATACGGCTAACATGAAAGTGTTGGTTTCAAGAGTGCCGGGTTTTATACAAAACCGGTATCGTAAGAAGAATAGGGAAAACATTAAGAATGGCACTCGATCGACTCTGGAGCAATTAATTAATATTATTTCAGATGCAGCTGACGAACTTGCTGATCCAATTTATGGTCCCGAGAGTATCAAGAAATTGATACAATCAACTGAAAAAGCCCCTGAAAAGAAGATGTTCAGGAATAAAGGAGCTGCTCACACGACTGCGTCGACTGATGGTGACAAGTCACGTGCCCAGGGTAGAGGAGATGATAAGCGTCCTCAGCGAAAACTTAAGTGCAGTTTCTGTCAGGGTGAACACTACCCGCGCTTGTGCCCCGATTTTACATCGGTATCAGCTAAAGAAAAGCTGGATTTGGTGAATTCAAAGCGGTTATGTGTTCTGTGCTTAAATCCTTACCATGGCGTCACCAATTGCGTTATGAAGTGGACCTGCCAAGTGGAGAGTTGCAAGGCTCGACACAACACCAAATTACATGATTCCTTTGTCGGAAATAAGTCAGAGAAAAACTCGAATGCTGTGGCAACGGTGGCGGAATCAGACGTCGATTCTACCGATGGTTCTGATGAAAGTTCGGATGTCGGTTTACATAGTGCTATAGCCGATTCGTACAGTTTACCAGTCGTTCCTGTTCATCTTGGCGGGAAACACATGATACACGAAACCAATGCATTGATAGACACTGGTGCCGCACTCACCTTTATAACACGTCGGTTGTTTGAGAAGTTATGTATAAAGCCATATGCTCGTGAGCATTTCAGTATGTCTACAATGGGAAAGTCGGTGTCATGGATTGGAGACGTTGCTAATTTTAGTATGAAGGCTGTTGATACAGAAACATGGATGAATGCATGTGGCGTTGCTGTGGTAGAGGAGCTTCCTGTTGCTTCTACATACGTCAAGCGTCTTACGGATTTGGACAAGTGGCCTTATTTGAAAAGTTTGAGGATGCCGATTCCACGTACAAATACTGTAGAGATGCTTATAGGACAGTCAAACGCACGTTTGTTTTCACAGGAAAAGCAAGTTAATGGTCCATCAGAGGGGATGCCTTATGCAGTGAGGTTACCGATCGGCTGGGTCGTTATGGGACATTATGTCCCGCATGCCAAGAGTACAGTTCATCAGAACGCGGTGTCTGTATTAACCGACGATAATTTGGAGACTCAGGTGGACGCGTTTTGGCGACGTGAGGACGTGCCTGACGTACCTCACGAGAATCCTGTTAACGTCGAGATAGTTAGGATGTGGGACGAGAAATCAGTTCTCGTCGATGGTCACTTACAGGTTCCCATTCCTGTTAAATCTGATCCCCCCAATCTCAAGAATAACTATGTAGCTGTGAAGAAGAGATTCGACTCTTTAACCCGGCGATTACAGCGTGATGATGACTTGCGAGAGCAGTATGTGGCCTCCATGCGAGCCATGTTCGACAAGGGTTATGCAGAGGAGTGTGTGGATCCGCCTCGTGAGGGTTATTTATACTATCATCCTCAGCAAGCCGTCATTTCAGAGCGGCGACCGGGCAAGTGTAGAGTTGTGGGTGATTTAAGTATCACTTTCGAAGATGATTGTTTGAACAAGTCTGTTCACCAAGGCCCCAACTATACTGCGAACATTACAGATGTGATTACGCAATTTCGCATGTACCGAGTGGCGATAACTGGGGACGTGCGCGAGATGTTCAGTCAGGTGGTTGTACCAGAGGAGCAGCATGACCTGTTGCGTTTTTTATGGTACAAGGATGACAAAGTTGGAGGTGAAATAGTCGAGTGCCGTATGACGACACATCCCTTCGGCGGAATTTGGTGCCCAGCTGCGGCAATGTATGTATTCCACTGGGTGATTGAGCATCTTGGACAAGACGAGTGGAAGGAGATCATTATCACGATACTTCGCCACTTTTATGTGGACGACCTCTTAAGGTCAGTAACCGATACCGACGTCGGACTGAGGCTGATCAAGGGAGTTCGTCGGGTGTTACATCAAGTGGGTTACGATTTAGTTAAAATCGGATCTAGTGATCGTCAGATACTGGACAGTTTACCGATGGATTTGCGGGCAAAAGCATTTCAAGATCTCGAACTGAAAGGTAGCGGCGACACAGTCACGTACACGCTAGGATCGGTTTGGCAACCGGTCAAGGATGTGCTAGGATTTCGAGCAGTACCACTCGATAAGCCATTCACTCGTAGAGGAATCCTCTCTACATCATCTTCCCTATATGATCCTTTAGGACTTATAGCACCTTTTATTCTTAAGGCCAAGATGTTTTTACAGAAAGTCTGTAAATTACAGTTGGAATGGGATGAGCCAATCCCCGCGCTGTACAACCCTGAGTGGAAATCTTGGTTAGCCGATGTGCCATTGGTGGGAAAGTTTTCTGTTCCACGGTGGCTGGGATTGACGGGAGATGAGACGGATGTTTGTCAGCTGCATACCTTTACTGATGCAAGCCAGGAAGGATATGGAGCGGCTGTATACTTGGTTGTCGAAACCAAGGATGGTGTGGTGCGAAGTTCGAACTTAGTGATGTCTAAGGCTAAAGTTACGCCTATGAATCACATTACAATCCCAAGACTTGAACTTTCAGCCGCAGTTTTAGGTGTAAAGCTAGAGCGTGCTGTTAGACGAATGCTGAATGACGTGCCAATCAGTGAATCATATTTTTGGACTGATTCAATGATCGTCCTTTGGTATGTACGCGGGCAGTCCTGGAAGTATAAGACATTCGTCGCCAATCGGATGGCTTATTTGCAGGAACGTACCAAGGTGTCACAGTGGAAATACGTTCCTACTGACCAGAATCCGGCAGATTGTGTATCTAGGGGATTTACAGCAAAGGAGCTTCTGGAGGATCGTATCTGGACACGTGGCCCCGAGTTTTTGATGGACAAGGACAAATTACACGCTCAGCCAGACATGACATGTCAGGGTGAGAAGAATGAGCTGAGAAAACGACCGGTGAACGCGGTGTTTAGTATGTCAGTGAAGGTCGATGATACTGGAGGAATTGAACATCGTATTTTATCGCATTATTCCCGCTGGAATAAGATGGTCCGAAGTGTTTGTGTGCTACAGCGATTTATACGATATTTGAAAACGAAGAAAGTAGCTCGGTCCCATTACACGGTGGATGAGGTCAAGTCAGCCGAGCACGTCATATTTACATGGGTTCAGCAGACATCTATAACGCCAACGCAACGCAAGAGTAAAATGTTTGCCAAGCTCTTTCCATTTGACGACTCTGGTGTTCTTAGGGTTGGTGGACGTTTAATGATGTCGTCGCTGAATTACGAAAACAAGCACCCGTCTATATTACCGGACAGCCCGGCGACCAAAGTATTTATACGTCATGTGCACGAGAGGAACGGCCATGCAGGGATTGACCGTACATATTATGATGTCAGAGAGCACGTGTGGGTGCTCGGAGGTAAAACAACAGTGAAGGGAGCCATCGGACGATGTGTGTGGTGTCGTCGTATGAGGGGAAAATTGGCTACGCAAGTCATGGCTCCATTACCGAGTTGCCGAGTGAATGCCGGAACTGTTCCATTTGAGAAAGTAGGAGTAGACTATTGCGGTCCCTTTTTCGTAAAAGTCGGACGCTCTATGTGCAAGAGATATGTGTGCACAATCACATGTTTATTGACGAGAGCGGTACATTTTGAGATTCCATTTTTTCTGACAACCAGTTCATTTTTACATGCACTGCAGAGATTTATTGCGCGTCGAGGGCGGCCTAAATCAATTCTTAGTGATAATGGCTCCAATTTTATTGGAGCTAAACGAGAGTTGAAGGAAGCTTTAAAGTCGTTCAATTCAGATTATATTGGACAGAAGTTGGCGGATGACGGGATTGAGTGGCATTTTAATGTACCTCTGGCGAGCCACCACGGCGGGGTGTGGGAAAGGATTAACAGATCCTACCGGAGCACTTTTCAGGCAATCGCTCGTCATCAAGTCCTTACAGACGAAACTCTCCCGACATTTGCTGCAGCAGCTGAACAAGTGCTGAACTCTAGGCCTTTGACTCGGGTCTCAGAGGAACTCGACGGTTTGGAGGTTATCACTCCGAGCCATTTGTTGCATTTAGGAAAGACCGAGCCTATTGCAGGGAAGTACGACAAAGCTGATGCACTAAGAGGACAATGGAAGAGGATCCAATACATGAGTGATTTGTTCTGGAAGCGTTGGACCAGAACCTACTTACAGTCGCTACAACTGCGACAGAAATGGACTGACGAGGGTGCCGATTTGTCAGTCGGAGAAATCGTTCTACTGTTAGATGAGTCTGCTCCGCGACTACATTGGCCTTTGGGTCGCGTCATAGAGGTGTATCAGGGACGTGATGGACATGTGCGCTCGGCGCTCTTGAAGACACAGACAGGGGAATATCGTCGACCGTTAACTAAATTATTGCGTCTTGAATGTGATGTGGATTAAGATGAATGTCTCCTGAGGGACATTAGGTGCCGGAATGTTGGTTAGCAAAATGATGTATTAGTGAGATTTGAATCTCGCGGTAGATTTGACGCGTAATTGTTGCGCTAGATTGTGCTGCCGCCTGTTAAGTCGTAG
This sequence comes from Armandia brevis, assembly GCA_035585475.1. Taxonomy (NCBI): domain Eukaryota; kingdom Metazoa; phylum Annelida; class Polychaeta; family Opheliidae; genus Armandia; species Armandia brevis. The sequence continues at coordinate 6,011 of JAXGGS010342838.1, forward strand.
TTGCTAGGTTACGAGATGTGCGGGGTTTCCCCTTAGCTACGCAGGATCAAGAAGAAGACTGCGAGATGTTAGTCGTGTTTTGTATTGTCGGACGTTTATAAGTAAATTTCAAGTTAAATCATTCAAGATAAAGTTCCTGCACTGTGGTATGTAGATAGCTGGTCTATCAAAGTCTCAGATCGTTATATTTGTTATCGTTTTACTGTATGTACTTGTCTTAGAAGTGTTGATTTTAAATGTGTTCTACTTTGTTACAGTTTTAACCGTAGTGAATAAATCCAGACAAATTGGATACAAGTTTATTTCCTTCGCGTCTTACCAGTGCTGGCTTGATGATTGCTTAAACGACATATATAAACTTTTCGTCTGCATCGAGTAACTTTTACGTGATTTCAATAAGGAAAATTCTCGAAGTAAACTTTCTTAAGCTTGAAACCTCACAATGGGTGCGAACTAAAATACTCCCCACAGAGCTATTTACGCCAGCATTGCGGGTTACAAAAACTGGTATATATTATCATGCATTTAAAGAGTCTCTCAGAACAGAAACATCGAAACACCTGATCTCATTGTTTTATAATTACCCACAATGTCATTAAAAGAGACTACACCAAGCACGTAGATAAAGTATACGATTGTGCTTGGCCAAGCTTTGAACTTTTTATAGACGACCGATAGACCTTGCATGGTTTAAGTCTCGGTGTCTTATTGCAGAAGTGCAGTAAATGTACCACGACCATCAAATACCTTTATACCAGTCACCCTGAAGATACATATTTAAAACAATGAAAATCTCCAGATATTTCAGTTCACAGAAAAGGTATAACCACATCTTTGCTGTATTAAGAAAACACCTATACCACCCTTTGAACATCGTAGGCTTTTAGCAAGTGAACGACAAAAGCATGAATCTTTGAGAAAACGCTGCCGCACAATGGATCAAATAAAATAAAATCTTCTCTCATGCTCACTCAGAATAGCGACGGTAATTACAAATAATCAGCAAAACCGAAGAAACTAAAATAACAGGTACAGTGCGGGGGCTCTGACTTAGCTACACAAATGTGGGTATGGTATGAGTAAGAGCCCCTGATTGTAGCTGACAGACTGATTCCGGCGGCAGTGAACACGAACACCTCGTCATCAGGACATAGGAAAGTGATGACCTTTGATAAGTTCTGAGTGCGGAGCCACCACCTACGTCAGCGCGGATAAATCTGGCACAGCAACACGCTTACTCTCTCAATATCTATAGCGTTCGTCTTTAAAGACTTTATCAGCGCATCACCTGCGTCAAATCATCGTTTAGATCTCAGTGCAGTTCCTAAATAAAGCGCCACGCGAGTCTACAGATATAAAAAGTTGGCAGAATAAGAGTACTGAAGACACCGGACAACTTTTTATAATTGAATCCTGTAAGAATTTCCGCAGTTTGCTGGTAATCACCATGGCCCCTTAGAGCAGGTTTTACCAGAACACGGAGTTCATGGAGTGATTATTAACAGCTAGCTGTTTCAATCACAACTGCTATATTTAACTTTAAGGAGGTAGATTTGATTAAATCTGTTGCACCAACGCGCAGATTTTCACAGAGCGACAATTCATTTGACTTTATAGCCAATTACAAATTCCTTGAAATCTAACAAAAATTATTCGCTTATCTAATCACTGCTAATGGCGTATTTCTGTCGAATTAAATTTTTCAGAATGCAATAAGATGGAATATCAGTTTATGAGATGAATCGATGCATTGAGTCATGGCCAGGATCATCAATGTGTAAATCTCGCCACCAAGCCCTGGAATGATAAGTTTTTACTAACAAAACTTGTCCTATAAAATTAGATTTCTCAGTAATGAATCAAAGCCGGCATTTTATCAATATTATTTAATGCATTGTCTCAGAGATTTGTTCTGTGTTCGGCCTGGATTATTGTCGACAACAACCCTGGAGCTGAGAAGAATTTCCAAGTAAAAGTAAGGACGCATGCATCAGATAATCACGTGCTCGTAGATCTATCATTATTAATATAATCTATAATTAATCACTTCATTTTACCTATCTAGATATAAATTAAATAGTCAAATGTATGTTACTGCATCACATAATTCGATCAAACAAATGACTTAAATACTGATATCCTTAACCTAACCATGGGAAACATAGGAACCTGGTAATTTTGCCTTGTGGCGCTAACATTTGGACATTATTTTTGATGATGTTGGCAAGAATGTCTAACTTTTTACCCCTAAAACAGTTATGCTGTATTGTACATACAATTAAGATTTACTGTTTCTGGTAGACAAAGACAAGGACTTCATTCCTTGCCATGCTTGCTCACATTTTCAGTTACACTTATGCAGACATTGGGGAAGACGGAGCAGAAGTGCAATCAATCAGTGCATAACTCGGTGCACATCATGCTGATATACACGAAATCTAACTCAAAAGCACTTTAAATTGTCACAGACAAGGATTCTCACCAAGCACTTTGATTCTTTTCTTACAGGGACGAAATGTCACCTTGCCGTTGGTTCACAACTGACATGGACTAAAACATTGCGGAAGCTCAGACTGAATTCTATTTCCGGCTGTGTTCGAGTTGAATGATCAGAATTGATAGCATATGGAAACAATCTAACAGAAACCTGCTCACACTTAATACTGAGAACACTATAAGATTACTTATTGAATGGTATTTTATCGTATCACTCGACCACTTTCCCTGTCGCTGTCGCCTATTCTAATTTAGGAGCCTTGGAAGCATGAGACAAATCACCTAATTAGGTTGATCAAGTTAATATTCGCAAGTACGTAATGAAAGAGCTTTGTAATATATTGTTTATAAGAGACATTGCATCGCGCTGAGCACATGGGAACTTTGGTAAAAAAAAGGTTGATAGGAGCACTTAAACGTTTCAGTCTCACAAGAATCATTTGCTGGGTTGATTTTTCGATAAACTTGATTCGATCGATCAATATCAATATATAAACCCAAATTTAAGTCTCTGCTAGAGCTTCACATCCTGCGGTTTGGTTAATTTTTGTCACTTTGCAGAAAAAACATGTATGGATACATTCTGTATTATGTATTTACGAACGGATCCTGTATCATATTTCGTAAGTTCATGTGCTTGTGGACAGTCGAGCTGATCTTCAGCAGCAAATATTATAAACCCGAGGCCGTGTGTCGGCTTTGATAGATCACTGTCCTCTTATTATTCATCATCATCCGTCTTATAAATGGGTGAAAGTCGTTCCGCCGGAACCGGAAATAAGCCCAGACGCCACCGTTTTCTGAGTTATCCAAGAGTCAAAGTGATCTCCACAAAATCAGGCTCAATGCGATAAAGGTTTCTAATGGGGGATTTTTAAAACAGTGTCTCCGATATCGCATCGGTTGAACTTGTCTCTGATGCCAAATTGAGAGGTCTTTGTACCCTGTGTTAGCCTTGAATGTGGCAGCTGCGAGATCCCCAGAGGTCGGGGGGTTCTAATTGTCAGACGCCTGTAACCTTTATGTGAAAGCATGTTTTATAATTACTTTCTCTTTACATTATTTGATGACCCCAACGACCCAACATCAAACATACAACCATGGATATGAACGTGTTGATCTTCATTTCATCCACATTCACATTTACTTTTTATTTTTATCCAAGCATTCCCTGAATTAAGCTGGATATTACTAGTATTCACATAATCCAACGAAACCTTCATTACGTAACCGGTTGTCTTGTTGCTTTAGCCATCAGATATGACAAATGTTAGGCTATTGCCCTCATCAGGGCCTGAGCTCGCCGTGCCACCTGTCATCATTTGTGACATGATTGCCAGAGCTACCGAAGCCAATCATCAGACCTCTCCGAGTTAATTTGATTATTCCTGGCATCCTGCTGACCAATGAAACGTTCACAAATACGCAATTGGCGGCTAAAACTGCAGGTAGTGACTTGAGAAAGTTTGATGGGTGCTTACATGGATCTACACATGTATGTACCTTAAAACTATCGCATGACTATAATAAGAAATACTGACTATCCTCATAGAAGTCGAGGCCAATTGCTCAAATGACCTGGATGACCTGGACTGAGACTTATAAAGTGAACACACAGACCCAGACACCTTTCGACTTTCGTACCGGACAAATTGTCACTGACATAGAAGCGGTGAATAATACATCATTAAACTTAAAACACGTCAGAGGGGGCAGGATTTTACAAAGCAAAAGCATCAGTCTAATCAGCAAATGAATTTTATCAGTAAGTTTCCATCCCGGGGTGGGCAGTCACTAAACCTCGCACTGCGGGAATGTGCGGCGGTATTATAAGTCCCCTCTTTTTCGCGCTCCGGCCGCTCGGATAGTCCCCTCCCCCTCCACCCGGGTTACCATTCTTTTACATCATAACATAATCACAACCAAGTTGTCAAGTGCTCGTTTCTGCAGTGCTGATTGTTTATCACTTCCGGTGACGCCCATCGGGAAACGCCACAGACAGTGAAGAGCACACGACGTCTAAGGGCATCTCATAAGACATCTGTCTAGACCGTTTGATGATCAAACACGTCTTATGCGTAGGCGATTTGAAATGAATATTATCGGTATCTCTATCTGAGTAAGGTTTATGCATGTCTCAGCTTTTATCAGTGTTCCACGCATATGATACTTTGTTAATGGCAAACATCGGCTGATCCCTTCCATTAGTTCTATTACAGAGCATATATGCTGTCTCACATCTGGTTCAAATAAAAACATACTTACAGGGTGAAATATCACCGTGATCTGCCAACAATCCCGGCACATGCGTGGGTGCTCCGATAAATACTGATGCACCTGACAATCTTGTTAGAGCGATGTCCCAGGTATCAGAGATAATTATTTGTAAGAGTTTTGTCTCCGAAACCCTGAATTGCTCAATCAACCCAAGTTGTTATGATCTAAGTTGCTCATTTTTTGTCGGTCTAGCAGTATTGCGAGGCTTTATGGCTTCGTAGCTTGAATATCATGTCTGATTTTGCCACTAGGACTGCGTAATCAATCTAAAATCTTTAAGAACAACAACAAAACTCCTGTTATCCCCATTATTCCAATTCCTGGATCTTCATCTAAGCTCACTGGTAAGATCCAATATCCCAGACGGTCAAAAGTCACATCCGATCTTCCAGACGGTCAGAGGTTTCATCCGATATTCCAGACGGTCCCAGTTCCTGATGCGCGGATGTGCCAGACTTGAGTGTTTTATAGACTTCCCCTCATCAGCTTATGATCTGAGCAGCCTGTGATCCCTTTAAACTAAAACCCCCACGCCGCCAAGTACACCCAGGAGAAAGTCACATACTGCACTAGAAGAGATTATACTCAGCCATCGAGAAGGAATTCAGGTACGATCAGGTGTAATCTGGCTTATTGGATGATGGCTGGCAGATTGGTGGCTCCAGATTTGTCGCATGATGAGGACCACCAACGAGTCTAATGTGTGGTGTGCTAAATTTCGCCATATTATCCATTTCATTCTTGCACGATATTTGATGATTATGTAGGAATCGAGTTTATAGACATCTAGAAAGTATGCTTATGTTGGATGGTTGAATTAGGGTTTAAACAAAAATTGATTTCATTCACTCATCGGAATAAACATAGCTTTAATCCACATTCTGGAGTCATCGATATCTTCACTATAGATCAACTGCGTGGACAATGGCAACCATCTGGATCTGATGCCGGTCTAGATAAATATAGAATCATCACAGGTCCTAAATCCAGATGAAGATTGCCAGACTTCCTGCTCCACCTTCACTTGCCGACCGCTGGAGCCTCCAGTACCAGGACACGAGAGTACGGGAGGGGGGGGGGGGGGTGTTGTGCAACGATCCACCTGTGTCATGGGGGGGGGGATGCCATGGACCACCTGAGTCATAGGGGTGCCATGGTACACCTGCCCCATCTGTCTGACATCAGAACCCTTGTCTCCGGTAACAACCCAGAACACTGACATTAAAATGTTGAAGTTATTCTAGGTAAACTAAACAGTCCAAGACATTCTACGGAATACTTTATTAATGTGCGATCATGACGAAATTAATACAACATGCGAAGTGTTCGGAGACTTTCTTCTAACTAATGGTAATTTAAATTTTGAATAAGGGTGTTAGAGATTTGGCGGTTACTTCAGGGAATCATGTGATAGAGATAACGATGATCTCTGACCAATTACGTTAATCCGCCGGGAGTAACATCTGACTGGTGCAGGTCACTCAGGTGTGACCGCGAGCGGCGTCACCCACAACGTGACAAACACCGGACAACTAAACACGACATAAACAAAGACGCATACATGTTAAACAATACACAAATGTTACAAACATTGATGATATATTTTATTGTTCAACTTAAAATACCCGGGATACAATCAATGGCCTCGCTCAGCACGCTAGACTTTGTATCACACTTATAACCGGTGTACAGGTGTACGGCCTCGTTCTATCGCGTGGTGTCAAGAATATAAACTTCATACATTGTTCGGAATCTATTGGCCCAGCTAGCACTAGGTGTATGAGATCAGTTGGGTAAAAACCAGGACTGTAACTGCTGAGCATCGCGAGAAGCAATTACCTCCAAGTATTTGTGGGATTTCTACCTGAAAATTATTCATATCTGAGAGTGTATATATGAATTCAGCAGTATCAGGTTCATACTTGGCATTAGCTCAGTTTATACAGCTACACAAATTTGCTCAAGCTCACCGGAGCATAGGCAAGCCTGGTTAGATTACAATGGAGATTTTGAGTAACAACTGTTCGTTTGTGTTGGATTTTAAACTGATAAATAAACCATCATCTGACACGATATGTATGTTTAATAATGCTAGAAAACACTACTAGAAAATGGTATCCCTCCTAGCAAATGCATGATTCACAATATCAATTGTGGACAAATGTGGCACTACTCCTACTACACCTTATATTACACGTGATGAGAGGAATAGTCTTCATACTACTGTCGCTGCTGAAACCCTCGCTCTTGGTGGTGGTGAGAACAGTGTTTAAGATGATACAGCACACAGCCTGGCATATTAATGGCACATGTGATCTGCTACAGGAGGCATGGCAACCACAGAATTATAATAGATCTGCTCAGGTAAAATAAATAGACCAATTAATGGTGATATCGCTTGCAAGGCTTACCAATCTACACCGTATCACATTGTTAGAGACCTTTTACTTTCCCCAGGTTCTGGACATAGTTTGGAAGAATTGTTTCGACTTAACCATGCCACGTACGATGGATGATTTC
>JAXGGS010342949.1:0-13303 GCA_035585475.1 Armandia brevis
AGAAGCCGCCCGCCGCATCGCCGTTTCTCAGGGTAAAAAGAACCTGAGAAACATTTTATTAACTTTATGGGGCCTAACGTATATAGTGCTTACATTCCGTGGAGGCTCAAAATTGCTATTTTACTGCAATGGCTCTCCTTTAATATATAGTTTTAATTAGTGAATCCGGTTTAATATTTATAGGTTATATACAATGTTTATATATACATGGTTTCTTCTTTTATCTTCTTATCCTCTTTCTTCTCTTCTTTGTCTCCTTTTGTCCATATGCATGTTCCTTTTTTATTCTCTTTTATTCTCGTATTTGTTCTTTTGTTCTTACTTCCTTCCCCTCTATTCTGTCGTCTATTGCTGAGATGAATTTCATTGTTCTTACTCTTGGTTTTCTGATTATGTTAATCACTTCTTCTTTTGTTTTTTCAGAGACTCCGAATTTCCTCCTGAGTGGTTCCAGTTCTGTGCAGACGAATATATGGAATTCATCTCCCAGCTGCCCATCCTTTTTACAGAACCCACAGATCCTATCTTCGATTTTTTGCTTGAGGTATCTTCCTTTTTCAATTGGCAGTTTATGTTGACTCGATTTAAATTTAAAGAAATTGAGCTTAAGTTTCCTATTCCATGTTTGTAAATAGGGATCAAGCCTGATTTGTTTTTTAAATTTTGCGTAGGTCCTGAGTTTGCCGTGTTCTATACTGTCTTCCTCCTTTTTCATTTCTTTTTTCCATGTTGCGATCCATGTTCTTTGGAGTTTCTGTTTTATGGCTTGTTCTTTATTGTTGTGCGTTTCTTTTATTCTCTCAGTTTCTAGGAGGTTATTCATTCCTTTTAGCCAGCACCCCGTTCCTCTACTGGCCATTTCTTTTTGTTGCTTGTATGCGTTTCGCATTAATTTTGATGTTTTTCCTTCTTCCATTCTTTTCAGGTATCTGACCGCCGATTTTATATGATCGTGGAAGATTGGTTTCATTCCTGTCTCGCCTATTAGTGCCTCCATAATTGTTCTGCTTGGTATGCCTATTATTCTTTTGTAGAATTGTACCTGGATCTCTTCCATAGGTGAGTGGCCTTCCCTGAGATTGTTGTAAACTTCTGATGTCGTAGATTTTTCGATTTTTGACATGTTCTGTAGGGGGAACCAAATATCGGCTCCATATGCCATAATTGGTTTGACCAGTTGTTCAAATAGTTTTGCTGCCATTTTGACGTTTGTACCTGCCATGGTGCTTGCTAAGCTGTACATGGCTCTCCACGCTTTTTTCTTCATTGTTTTCATTCCTTTGTCTGCTCCGTTTTTATTTATACTAACTCCCAGGTATGTATATTCTTCGACTATCTCTAATTCTTTTCCTCCTATTTTAAAGCTGTTTTTCTTTTCCCTGTTCCTATACCAACCTGCAATAAGTATTTTGGATTTGCCTATGTTTATATTCAGCTTCCATTGATCGCAATACTTATCCACGCAGTTGAGGGCCTCCTGCAAACCTTTTGCCGTTCTTGATACCAGGAAAATATCATCAGCGAATGATAATAAGTTGATGGTTTGTTTGCCGAGCTTTACCCCTTCGCATTTTTTGTTAAAAGATCTATATAGATCAGAAATATATAAATTAAATAACTTTGGGCTGATTGGTTCTCCTTGTTTCAGGCCCATGCTCGTCCAGATCCGCTCGCTGATCCTGCCGTTGTACTTCACTTGGTAAGTAATATCTTCATTCATTGCCAGCATTATTTGAAGGAATCTTGTGCTTAGTTTAAGCTTCGCCATCTTGAGGATCATTCTGTTCCTTGGGATTGAGTCGTACGCCCGGGCTAGGTCTATAAACGCGATGTAGATTTTTTCGTTCTTTTCTTTGGCTTGATCGATAAGTGTCTGTACGACAAATAAGTGATCGCTCGTTCTCGAGCCTTTTTTGAAGGCTCCCTGGAAGTCGTGTTCAATTCCTGACGTTGTCATGAATTTATCCAGGCGTTTATTTAGGATTGCATTATATACCTTCCCCAGGCTGCTAGTTACTGTGATTGGCCTGTAGTTACCTGGTTCGTCTCTGGCTCCTTTTTTGTGGAGGGGATTGACCAGTCCGCCTCTCCATGTTTTCGGGTAATATCCTCCTTTTAGTAGTGTGTTAAAAAGGTTTAACATTATTGCACCTGTTCCCTCAAATCCTATCTTAATCATCTCGTTCGAGATGTTGTCCGTGAAGTTTGCTTTTTTATTTCTTAATTTCTTTATTACCTCATGAATTTCTTCAAGTGTAATGTCTTGGTCTAATGTTTCTGACGCCGTGTATTTTAATCTTTTTAATTTCTTTTTCAGGGCTTCGTCTGTGATGTCCAGTTCCCCTGTGAAGAGGTCTTTGAAGTATTCCATCCATTCTTCCATATTAATTTCGTCGTCTTTAATTTCTCTTTTTTCCGTTGATCTTATTTCGCGTAGAATGTCCCAGTATTTTTCCTTTTGATTCTTTTCCAGTTCGTTCATTTCTTTCAGCATTTTTTCTTTGCATTCTCTTTTAAGTTTATTTCTGAGCCTCGTGTATTTCTTTTTAATTTCGTAAATTCTTTTCCAGTCTTCCTGTGTTATTTGGTTTCTTTCTTTTGATTTTATCTTTTTTATATCCTTTTTTAGCTGGTGTAATTCTGCTGTGAACCAGGTCTTTTCTTTCGCTTTTTTCCTTTTCCTTACGTTCTTTTTTCTCGCCGTTTTCTTGATCTTTATTTCTTTGTAGTTTGTTGATTCTTTAGCTGCTTCCACATATATTTTGGTAAGCTCGTCTGTTATTTCGTCTATTTCTTCTTTTGGTGTATTTTCCTTTTTTTCGCATAGTTTTTTGTTCAGTTCTCCTATCTTTTGTTGTGTTTCTTTCGACTTAATATTTTTTAAATATTCCTTCTTGCTTTCTTTTGTCCAGTTGATTTTGTACATTGTTGTTTCTATACACCTTTCCTCTGTTTGTGCTTTTGTTATTTCTTCTTCCATCAGCATGGTGAATTTAATCATCGAATGGTCTGATATTAGGGGTTCCCATGGTACTACTTGCATGTCTTCAGTTAGTGTGTCCCCCTGTGGATTTGCCAGGACATAGTCCACCGTGCTTGCGCCATTATTCCTGTGGCAGGTTAATTCCCCACCTGTATCTCCCCACTTTCTGCCATTTAGTATGAAGGTTGTTGTTTCTTTACAGAGGTCTATGAGTCTTTCTGCGAACTTGTTTTTACCTGGGTCCCTGTTGTTCCTTATTTTTGGCGTGTACTCGTCGTGTAGACCCTGTAATTGTGGGACTGCTCTTCCTCCTGTCATCAGATCATGTTCTTTTAAGTGCTGAGTCCTCGCGTTGAAGTCGCCCAGGATCCAGGTGCCGTCATTAGCCGGTATTTGTAACAGGTCCGACTTTAGTTGCTCCCAGGGATCCACCTGGAAGTCTTGGTATGCTGTTGATTTCTCTGGCGGCATATAGACAAACGCTACGTGTCTATTTTCCTCCGTTTTGAAGAAGGCTTTTTCTAGTTTTAACCAAATAATTTCTGAATGTAAATATGGGGTTATCTTTACCCCTTTTCTGATATTATTTCGTATGTAAAGGGCCAGCCCACCTTGTATTTTGTCGTCATTTCTTTCTATTTTTCTATCGTTTCTAAAGCAAAGAAAACCGGGTATTTCTAGGTTGTTGGCGATGTCCGCGTGCGTCTCTGATAGGCAGAGTATGTCGAGTTCTTGCGTGTTTTCAATGAATTCATTTTCGTCCAATTTACTTAGGCCGTCGCAACCTATACCGTTGATATTCCAGTAGGCTACGTTTAAATTAACCATTTTTGTTAATTTATTTTCTTTACGTTTTTCAATTTTTCTTACGATTTCGATATTAGCTCTTATTTACTCGTTTTCTTTCGATTTCTATGTTCTTTCTTATTAACTCAAACTATGAATGAATGACAGTCTTCTTAGTTTAATAGTTTAATAAGTATATACACGCCCGGATGATTCAGTACAACAGTAAAAATTCAATCGAAATTTAACTCGTAATTCTTTAACTCGAACTCTGTAACTTGAACTTCTTAATTCTTTATCTTGTATTCTTAACGTCTTTTTCTTTTCTTTTCTTGTCCGTTTTCTTTGCTTATCTCTAATCTCGTCACACCACTCTCTCTTCTTTTACATAGGATTTTGCATCAAGTGACGCACATTAAAGTGTACAACAGTGAAAAAGAGTAAGTATTATAATAATTTGTTTAATTCTGAACAGTGTAAATAACCGGAGCATCCAGGCCCGCCTCTCTCAGCATATCCCACCTACTGCGAGGTGTTACTTCTTCTCACTGTCTTGCCCGTGAATCTTTCGAAGTCCCGTATCTTCTCCACGAGTCTTTGGCGTATTTGTTGGGTTAGTCTTTGCTTCCCGGATCCAGTGAGGTCTTTTTCATTCTTTTCCAGGTAGTGGCTCCTTAGTTCTCCCCTGTCCGTGATGTACGATGGCTCAATTATTGAGCACCATCTTCTATTCGCGTCTACTGCTTCTCTGTCTCTCCAGGTAGCGCTCCGCCCTTCTAGTGGCCACCGAACTTGAATGTTTAAGTTTGAAAGGCGCAATAATCATTACCTTATTCCCGGGGATAATTCTTGAGCCTAGTGCGTGTAAGTATTCTTTAATTTTTTCATCCCAGTCTTCAGACGCCATTTTCGTCATTTCCCACGCTCCCATATTTGCTGCCACTGAGGAGAATCTGACCTTGAAGATTGATTTCTTGTCCCCGTCCAGTTCATTGAGGTATTTCACTGCCTCCTTCATTGATTCGCACGTGTGTTGTGTACATTCGTATGTACTGTAGATGTCTTCTTTTCTGCATGTTGCTAGGATGGGGTCTGATATTAGGAGGACACCTGGCAGTTTCTTTGTTGATTCGACGAAGTCCAGTGTTCTTCTAGAGCTCGTGCTGGTCTTTTCGCTTCCTTCTGCGCTGTTCCTGTGTGTACTTCTTTCACTTCTCGTCGGGCTCCTTTCTTTTTCCCTCGTCTTTTCTTTCTTTGCAGAAGCTACTTCTTCCTCTCTTCTTCCGTCTTTAACCAATTTCTCCACCGTGTTGCGGATGTCACTTTCTCTTACTTCGCTCGTTCTGCTGGCTACTGAGGAAGATCTTGCTCTCATCACAGGTGTGTTCATTTCTTCTCGAGCTCTTAATCTGAGGTTTTCTTCTTCTTCCTTTGTTTCCTCGTCTGTTGGGCCTTTATTCTTTTTATCGTCGTCTAGTTGTTTCTCCTCCTCGTCGCTCACTATGATCTGTAATACCTCCTCGTCTGTGTTGACTTCAATTATTCTTCTGTCTTCCACTGGGTGTGTGATTGTGCTTGGTAGTACGGGTGTATCCACCGTCTCGCATTCCTCCATTCTTTTTGCGCCGAGGGACTCGTCTTTCGCTTTCTTTTCATTTTTCAGGACTGTCTTTTCTTTCTGTAGCTGTGCAATTCTTGAGTCGTATGAATTTATTCGCGTCTCCAGTTCAGTAATTCTTTCTATGTACTTGTTAATTCTTCTTTTGTATGACGCTATATCTTCTCTGTCTTTTTCTCCTTTAGTGGTTAGATCGCTTATTTCTTTGTCTTGTTTCTTTAGTCTGTCCTCGTAGTTTTTCTCCATTCCCTTCTTAGCCACTTTGTAGTCCTCCAGTTGTCCTCCGATGTCGTCGAAGACTGCTTGGTCCTCTGCTAATGTTTTGTCTTTGCTCGCGATTACTTCCTTTAGGGTGGTGACTGTTTTTTCATGTAATTCTCTTTCTTCATTCTGGCTTTTCCTCATTTTCTCCAATTCTTTTCTTTGTTCTTCTCTTTCACAGCTCTGCTCCTCCAGTTGCCTCTCGTTTGCCTGCATGAGTTCTCTGATTTCGTTTGCGTGCTCGTCCACCATGTGGTCCGCCATCTCGTTCTTTTCTTGCAGCATTCTGGCCTGGTTTTGGTTAGAAAGTTTACATTCATTCATACTATCTAGCAATTCGTCGATCGTATCTGTGAGTTTCCTGTTTCTTTCGATCTCCTCCATATATTTTTTCTTGTAGATAGCTGTCTCGTCGCATTCCTGGTTTTCGTCGTACAGGTCTTTGTTTTCTTGTATTAGTTCTTCTATCTTCTGCTTTAAACCTTTATTTTCTTCTTTAAGTTTCTCCATTCTCTGCACGAGTTTCTTTATATTTTCTTTTTCCTTTTCCGTTCTCTCATTGTAGTCTGCCTTCATCAGTTCCTCCAATTTCTCTTTCACCTCCTCGAATTGTTTGAGTAGGCTCATTCCCTCCTCCTCTGTTGTCGTGCTAGGTTTTGCTTTTTTCTTTTGGTTTACCATTTCTGTTTCTAGCGCTGCTATTCTGTCTAGAACTTTTTCCTTGTGAAATTCGGCCACCTTTTTCCCTGTTGTCTTTACTACCGTGACCTCCTTCACCATAATGTCGCGGAAGTCTTTGCATACTTTCCTGAACTTCATTTCTGTGTCTAGTTCAGCACCTGACATGTTATCTTTTTCGAAGAATAATTTACGTTCCTCCTTTGAGGGGGAGGGAGGGAGAGTCAAGCCTACTTCGTCTTCTTTTCCTTTCGCTTGCGGAGCCTTTTTCTTAGTCTGTGGTGTTCCTTTTTCATTCTCCTTTTCTGTTGTTTCTTTCTCCGCCTCTTTCATTACTTCTTCGATTGGCATCGTGTCACTTCTTTACAAGTTTGGTGTTCCCGGCTTTAGGTTCACCAGGCATTCTCTTAGTAGGGATTTTCTTTTCTTCGGTAGTGGTTTTTCTATCTGTTCTTCGTCTTGTTTTCTTTTCTTTGGTGACTCCGTCTCTTCTGTCTGTGCGGCTACCTGGGGAGGAGGTGTCATTAAAGTCACAACTGGCAGGGCAGTTTTGAGGCATTTAATTTTACCTGTTACAATTGACTCTCTTGTAAGCTTCGGCTCCATTTTTTCTATTATCCCTGCTGAGCACGCCGCTTGTGTAATGACGGATTCATTACTCGTTTCTATTTCGTCTTCTATCATAGTATACAGTTGTGGCGTTTTGTTGGTTACGATAGGGGCTAGGATTGGTACCTGCGAATTGGCGATGATTTCGTCCATGTCTTTGTCTTCGTAGTGTACTGCTGATGTTCTCCCCTCGCCATTGCTATCAAAAGATTCGACTAGCGAAACTTTTAGTTGCTTGTCCCCTGACGAAATGCCCTCCGGGATTGACAGCACGCTTCCCCCAAGAGTCGTCACCGCTTCGATGACTTCTGCATCATTCGTCTGCATAGTAGGAGGGGATTCGTATAGTTTTACCGCAAATACAGATTTTGCAAAACTAAGGATCGATTTTCTTTTTTCTTTAATGTCGCTTTCTTTAACGTCACATTCATTTATGTCACATTTATTTTCTTTGGCCTGATTTAAAGTTGTACTCACTGATGTTAGTGTATCGAGGTCCTTCGGCCTTTCCTGTCCTTTATCGAGGCGCATGTATGGTGACAAGCTTTCTACTCTGAAGTACTTGCCCTCTGCCCCTTCGAAACACTTTTTCTCGGGCTCTGTGATATCTTCCGTCGGCTCCAACATGTCGGGTTGGTCCTTTAATAAATCTTCAAAGGACAGATCAATAATGACCTCGTGGTCTTGTCCGTTTGCTGTCATGTCCATAAATAGTCTTTTCTTGACTGACGTGTGGCGAGGCGCGCTTCTGTCTAGACACTTTTCGGCCTTGCCATTGACCCGTTGGTCATCATCTTGTATTACCGCTAACTTTTTCCTCGCTTCCAAAAGTACGCGCAAAGTGTCTTGACGGCTACTATAATCTATTTCTGGGGACGCGTGGTTTATAGTGGGGTTTCTGTCATTTTCTGTTTGTTTTTTCTTTTGGTTCTTTTCTCTTGTGCCCTTTTTCTCCGGTGTGATGATTATCACTTCGTTCTGGTTTCTTCCTCCATTACTTGCTCTTCTGGCTTCGCTCTTTTCTTCGACCTTGCCATGTTCTATATGGATGTATTTTCCCATCTCTACCACGTGGCTGATTCTTTTATTTTGGTCAAGGACACATTTTATTTCTTTAATATTCTTGAACTCAGAGTCTATAATAAATGTGAGGGTTGATTTTAACTCTGAGACCGGTCCGCCGCGCTTCTTATTTTCGTGGATAGCTGTTATCGTCGTTCTTCCCGCTCCGTGTAGGAATGAGTCTATAGCGTCCCACATATCGGGATTGTGTCTGTCTTTATTGAAGAATTTGTCTCTTGATCCTCTCTTTTGTAGGGCGTTTAGCCCGTCAATCATGGGTTTATTGTGGCTGTAAAGTTTGATTTCTCTTATTCTATTATCTTTACATACCGCTAGCGCCTCAATTGTTCCCCAGAGGTCAGTCCTCATGTTCGTCAGGACCTTTGCTTCTTTGATTTTTCTAATTAGGTCCGGCATGGGGATGCCGTCGAAACTTATGTAGAAAATTCCCACTGCGTTTGCTTTTCCATTATCTTGCGTCCCTGATACTACATATACGCTGGGCCAGTCCTCTTCTCTATTCATAATTGCCTGGCTTTTCTTTGCCATTTTGAAGTCTTTTTCTGAAGGTGACCTTGCGTCTGCACGGGCCATATTGGTGGGTCTTTATAATATCGACCACCCTATGTCCACTTTTCACCAAAAAGTTAGTTTATTTCGGAAAAAATCCAAATAAACAGGAATTTCGGGTATCTGCGTGTTGCTTGTAACTAGCTGAAGTAATTGCACCTGTATTCGCTGAGAGAGGCGGTTATTTTACTTAGCACTTGTTCATTTTTCAGGAGCGCTGAAAAAACACGTCTGCACACTTCAAGATCGAAAGTCTATATTATGTGTCATCCTGGCATGTTTCAGGTAGGCAGTCCAGTCGGCGGGATTCGGCTGGGGCAAATACTGTCAATAACAAACAATCATTTATAATCAGTATAAAAATGTACATGTGTGTTTACAACATTATATTGAAATATGAGAAAAGCGTTATTAAAGGGCAAAAATGAATATGAGCAATTGTTGGCATTATGAAAGCACTGATTTCACAATATGCTGTGATAAATGGCACTGTATATATATTTGTTCCATTTATTCTACGAAGGACCGTTAATTACCACATAATGAAGAGTTCATTGTCATCAACATGTACCATGTTGATTCGAAATAAACTTGCTATATAAATCATCACGGTTGGTAAATTAACTAGACGGAATAATTCGAGAGGGCAATGAATATATTCAGTGGTATTCAGTAGTTACCGATTCTTGGTGATCTCCGTTATCTGATAATTTAATAATTAGCTCTGGTGGCAAAACGTTTCCTTGAATCGGGAGCAATTGATGATCAAATTGAATCTTCCATCCTTTAATTTCCTCCTGGACCGCATCAGTGTAGGAGAGACTTTCCATGAACTTTGTGATGTCGCCGGCTCTACTTTCCGGCTTCATTCTCGTGATCTCGCTTAAAGAATTCATCATCTTCCGATCCGCTCTCATCTCCTCGCTTAAACCTGGAATTAATTTTACGAATTATGTGTTCGTGCATTCTAAATTTTTAAAAAAGTATTGTCTACTATAACGCGCTTTAAACTTGTTTTGTATAGGTGAGTAGTATACTGGGATAGTGTACGTGGTCGATATCATATAAAGCTACCATAGTTTTGAAGTACAAGCTATATATTGAAGCTCCATTGCCCTATGGACAGAAAACGCTTTAAATACCGAGGTCGCCTACCGGTTAAACTGCATAGTTCATGAACTAGATAGATATTTTTAGTCATCCCTCGATTAATATCTTGTTTCTTCGGCCTTGACACCAACATGGGTTGCTCTAGATTCGTAATCTTACCATGTGGATGGTGTTGCTGGAAATCATGTTTGAATTTCCACACTTAAAGTAATTCTTAGATATTTTTCCGAATCAAGAAAGAGCTCAATTAGTATTAATTATTATAAATTATATGTTAATATCATTATTGTTACTGTTTTTGCGGTACGCGAAGTATGTGCAGATAAAACAACTCAATTTCATGTATATGATTAAAGTTCTAGTAGAACAATTGGCTAAAAAAGAACTAATTAGATGAAAGGCTAAGATTGCATAGAGGAAACCATACCTGCCAATAATATTGCACGTACGACATAGACTTGCCATTTTGCAGCTCAAAGGAGCAGTTTGGATTTGCGTCAAAATCTATGTAGTCTATTCTATAAGTCCTGTTGTTGTAACTGAAATGAAAGTAATAATATATTAATAGCTCGGATAGATTGACTCATGATAAAAAATGGAGGAACAAATTCGTACCCACTATATTCTCTATTATTAAATGAGCTAAAATAGTTTGAACGAAATCGGGTCAAAGGATTCCGTGTTCGTTGTACATTGGTAGTGTATTGTCTCTGAGGCCCGCACCCATGGGCCTGTGACCCCCCGCACCCCTTTTCTATTGTTATTGAAAAAAAACCCTTAAAATAAACTACACCTTCCACACCCTCCTTCTCAGGAAAAAGAACAAACCTACCACACTATCGTATTTGAATGCAAATGGGAAATTCGGTGGACGGCTTATATGGAAAGGAATCCAAGACTGGCAGTGGCTTACATGCGCGGTCCATGTATCCTAGAATAGCATTGCATATGCATTTTGCGCTGATTCCAATGACAGGTGAATATCTCCATTTCCGAGATAAAACACACACCTGTCGCCCTCTTTAATTCCCCTTCAAAAAACCTGCCTCATCTCGGATTTCTTGTGACAAATAAGCCAGCCGCACCCCCATTTTCATTAAAAAATAGCAACTTGTCCTGCAGCCCTCAGTCCCCTCTCTGAACAGAACGGTTATAAGAGTTGCCCCCCCCCCTGGTCCTGGCGGTGATAAGAGTTGCCCCCCTGGTCCTGGCGGTGATAAGAGTTGCCCCCCTGGTCCTGGCGGTGATAAGAGTTGCCCCCTGGTCCTGGCGGTGGTAGGGGTTCCTCGGTCTCTGGTAGTTCCCTTGTCCACCGCCTGTCCATATTGTGGACTGGGTTGCCGCCAAGCTCCAGGTGCCGGCCCCTGAGATAAAAACGCAAACAAATCACTTTCTGATACGACAGAGGAATTCCTCTTTTGGACGCTTGTCCCTCGATTAGCAGCTATTAGTTTTTCTTTGGTTCTCTACAGATTGCTAACAGGAATTATTACATGATACCCGCTATAACGCGTTTCTGGGGTTTTTCTTCCGCACCCTGCGTTATATAGCATAATTATATAGACTAGCTGTCGTTACCCGCGCTGCGGGTTTTGCTAGTAACTATTGCTATAACTGACTCACCCCTCCCCTCCCCCCTCTCCCCCTCTCCCCCTCTCCCCCTCTCCGCTTCTCAGCTTCTCAGCTACGCAAATGAACATGTGTGACCCAGTTGCCCCGCATGTGTGACCCAGTTTCGTGACCCAGTTGCGAATGTTCGACAAACTTCACTTTCTGACACTTTGTCAAACTTTTAACTGTGCCCACCGGATACAAAATCGCACATTAACGGCTTCTGTCGACTCAGAATCCGCCGATTCAGGCCAGAACTCCCGAATTTGGGAGACAAACTTTTCGCTTAGCGAAATTATATATAAGATGATCGACTGCATACATCGATCTAGTGATAAACTTGAGAACCAACAACTGCTATTTCTGGTGCACGACCACCTGCTTAACATCAACCAGGCCCGAGGATTAGCCGAGAAACTCAGCGTAGTGTTATAACGCGGCTTTATCAATAACTACAAATATGAAATATTGCTTAAAACGTGTAACTTGTGGCATACACAGAACGGGATCTGCCAGCGCTGTGGTCTGGACAACGAAACAATTAATGCATGATATCGGTGGAATAACTATTAAATTTTAAATGTAACTTTCTGCAGATTCAGAACACGTGTAGCCCTAGATGTTGTTTTCCTGTAGTAATTAAATCAAGGTTTCGTTAGGCCAAGTTTGATGAAAAGTAGGCCTAAAACTGATTGCATATCACTTACAACTAAATTCTTTATATGATTGAATAGAGTAATTGTTCATGCGGACACTCTTGAAAGCTATCGATAGGCTATGTCCAGTTAAATCGGTGACGTCGGTGAATAGTTCATGTGGGTGTTATGAAGTTATTACATTCTTAAGTGAATGATGTATCAAATATACTACAATAAAAGCACAACTGTTTGTGACTGATAGTCCGGCACACTGACCATCATGATATATATACAATTCCCGCGTGTCCATTGTTAACTGACTTATCGCAAGCGGCTAAATCGTTGATAACGAGGATTGCTGACGATAATTGTATCTTCATGTAGACTATGATGCAGGTAGATCCACACCATAGGTAAATTGTCACTTGTCTGGTCACCAGAGACCTGGTTGTATTTATATATGACTAGCTGTCGTTACCGCGCTGCGGGTATTGCTAGTAACTATTAGCGATAGTCCTAGGGGTTAATTAATTTAACCATTCCCAGAGACCTTTCGACCCCCCCCCCCCCCCTCCGGTATGCATTACACAGTAAGTCATCCTCTGACACACCCATTCCCTAAGAGCTTACCCCTGTCCCCCGCCCCCTCTCATCCTCTCGGCATCTCCGCCTGTCCCTCTGTCCCTCTGTCCCGCTCTCCTCCTCTCGGCTCATCCACCTCTCCGCTGCTCGGCCGCACGACCTCTCCCCTCCTCCACCTCTCTCCACCTCTCTCCGCCCCTCTCCGCCTCTCTCCGCCTCTCTCTCATCTCTCTCTCATCTCTCTCTCCTCTCTCTCTCTCTCTCTCCTCTCTCTCTCTCTCTCCCCCTCTCCCCCTCTCCTCCTCTTGGCTTTTCGGCCTCTCGGCTTCTCCACCGCTACACAAACAAACATGTGTGACCCAGTTGCCCGAATGTGTGACCCAGTTCCGTGACCCAGTTTCGAATGTTCGGTTAAATACACTTTTTGACACTTTATCAAACTTTTAAATATGCCGACTGTGAACAATTCGGCAAATAAATAGATTCTGCCGACTCTGAATCCACGATTCCCCCCCAGAACTCCTGAAATCGGGTCCACAAATTTTCGCTTAGCGAAATTATATATAAGATGAACACTGACAAATATTTCTTCGCACTATCAATTTAATCTACAATGTATTGCAACCAACTTCTGGGACAAATCAAATGACCACATAGAATACATGCCGCTACATATGAATTTACTATTTGTATTCACAGCAGCCCACGGATCATTATTCGGCTAATCAAGCAATAGTCAATAATCACTTATTTCGACAGAGCAAAGCTTAGGCTGCATACAATTATTAAATAGTT
>JAXGGS010343283.1:0-13301 GCA_035585475.1 Armandia brevis
TAGTAATACCCGCAGCAAGGCTAACCACAGCTAGTTTATATATAATTTCCCTAAAGGAAAATTTCATCTCACAAAATCGGGAGTTCTGGGAAGAAAGGGCGACTTCTGAGTAGACAGATGGGCTTTATTTGCAAAATTGTATGCGGCGGACACAATTAAAAGTTTGGAAAAGGTCGAAAAAAGTAATATTTATCGAGAAATTTGAATCACTTATTTCCTCTTTCATAGAGACATTTGTCATTTTCCACACTCGTCATGTAAATATTTCATGAGGCCAATGGACTTCAGGTGCGAAAGAAAGACCTGTTAAGTCAGACTCGCTATAGGACTAATAGGCCTACAGGAGCTGATTAAGTATGAGATTTATCTAACAAGTATCTGCTTTAGTGCGTTGTGATGCAGAAAAAATAAGGAGTGACACAAGTCGTGGCATGTCAATATGTTATAAACCAGGCGGGCGAGTCTATATCAGGTGAAATTAAGGACGTTATGTTGATGAAATCGAAGTAAAGGCTACATTTTCACTGGTAAACAGTTAACCTAAAGGCTACATAATACTCAGGTCACCTGTACATTACATGTGTTGGAGTTAACCCAGCGTAGACAACACAGTTGACGGGTAGACAGATTATTTGTACATTTGTTGATTTAAGCGCAGTTTAGCGAAAGCTATGTGATGGTGTACTTCAAGGGGCAAGACTTTAATCGTCGCCGAGTGTAATGGCCTGTTCATCATAATAAACCACTCAACAATGTCAGACACTCGATTACATTAACAGTTAAGCTGACAAACACCGTTTTATGGGGCGTCCCTGGTAACAATATCCTAGTGTTCCGATTGTTGTCGGTACATTCAGGCGACATCAGTAAATCTCTCTAAAATTGTGAAATGTGTAGGTACATATTGCCTATAGATACGATAGAAACGTAATATCCACGAATTGCTCCCCTAGTTGGAGATAAGCGGAGATTTAATTTTAAGCCAGGTGACGTGAGCGGACGTTTGTGAGTATGTTGCATACATTATCTTGCCCTTGAACAGATACCGTCCGTTAACTCTATTGATAGTCTAGATGTAAAATTAACTTATGAGTATATGTAGGGATATCATTCACTTCTCTGCTGAAAATAGGCTAGACTTGGTATTGTGCCAGGTATGACTTGTTATACATCATACATTGCTTTAAAAGAGTGCCATTTATAGGAAAAAAATCAAAGCGAGGTCACTTATCGATATTATTTCAAAATAGATGGTCCGCTAAACCTTGCACAGTGTACCAGCGTATATTATACTCTTCCCCGTGGTTTAGGCTGTATTAGCTACTGAATACTTAAACAACAATGTGCTGTATACCTTTAATTCAAACCGACGTTGTAATATTACTATGAATGTGCTAATAAGCTGGGTAATGTGTGCGCGAATCTAGCAAATATTCGATTTGTACATAAATAGGCCCTCACAATGTTGGTTAACTATACGAGTATATCAACAATTATAAAACAAAAGTTGGCAACATATAAAAAAACTGTTTGAATAAACATTACACAGTAATGTGGATTATTGATTAATTATCAGTCAGTCAGTCAGTACAGGTTTTGTTATGTATGATCAAAATAAGATTTGATACTGTGCTTCTACATGACTGTATACTCTGCTATTATCTTTTTAATTTGGAAGCAATAATAGTTTGTTTATATTTATCCTAGGTTATAGAAACATAGAGACCTGCGCAGAATGGCTTTACAATTTGCTCTCGGTGCTGGAGTTAAGGTTGGAGGTACAATCATTGACTTAGCACGGGACGCTATAGCTAAAAAACTTGACAATAAGGACATAACCGATCAAAAACTTAAAGATCTCATTGTCAGAAGTTCCACTGCCATTCTGGGTAAATTGCAGAAGGCCCAGAAAGATAAGCTTCATGGCGCGATTAATAGCATGAAAATAGCTATTAGATATCACACGGAAAATAACAACCTAGCCGAGGGGGAGTTTAAAGTAGCTCTTGGAAAAGCAGAGGAAGCGTTTGTGGCTTTGGAAAAGTTGAAGCACAAACTTCACGCGGTAGATATTATAATTTACTGTGCAATTTTACTACATGGAGAAGATGCAAAGATCAAGTGCACATATTACTTAGAAGAACTTTTAAACATGACACAAGTCACAGAAACGTTTAAAACACTTCACAAAATTTCAACACCAGATAAATTGCTAAGTAGGTTCAACCAAAATAAGCGACACAAAATAATTCGTGATCTGCTGTGTATTGGCTGGAAACTTTACTATTTCTTTTCTATGGACGACAAATTGATAAGTTTACCAAAAAACATTACAAAACCTGGTCTTCTTATTCATCCGTTATTTGTAGTACCAAACGAGAAAACAAAGATTCTTCCATCCAGACTAACTAAGGAGAGATTAAAAAACGACAGCATTCTAAAAGTTCTTGACTTACATCATTTCACAAGTCCGCAGAATAAGGGGACAGTTCACCAAGCCGACCACATTTCTAAACCGTTCGATATTGAGGGGAAGTCTGGCCTCACTTTTCACTTTTATATTGATGCCATGGGATTTGTAGAGAGGATAGAAATTACTGAGTTGTCCGTTAAACACCCAGTTAGTGACACAATCACCGAGCCACCTCGAAAGAAGAGGAAAACCAGGAGGGGAAGCAGTGAAGAGATCTCTGAAGAAATATTGATCTCTTTTGACTTGAAAAGTAATTCTCCTGAAGACCGGCCACACATTGGCATAAACCAGACTCTACCAAGCTCGTGTAAAGGTGGCTTGCTGTGCCTAGGAGGTGGCACCAAACTCTACATGTTTGATGTGGGAATGCAAGAATTTCTCTGGTCGTTAGAAGTTGTTAAAGGTCAAGAAATAACCGGCATCACTTGGGAGTATGATAATTTCATAACTGTTAAGTTGAAGGGAGAGGGAGAGTGTTGTTATGACGTGCCCCTCTTTCAATAAATTGGGTTATAAAATGTAAATTCTCTTGTGGTGTAATATGATTTGTGAGATCCTGTTTACTCGAATTTGAGTCAGCATTTCAGCTTGTGTGTCATATTCAGCAACAAATGAGCTTCAATTTAATTTCCTGTTGATGTGAAATTTGTTAATTTATAAAAATTGTGTAAAATAAATGAAGTTTATTGCAAATGTGCAATTACCCATGTCAAAATCATGAGATGTGAAAAGAATGAATAAAATAATTAATTTTGTAATATTGTTGATCCAATCATTCAAATATTCAAAACAAACATTGGTCAGTAGGCAAAAATAGCTCAATAATATAACAACGAAAATTGTTCAGTCAACAGCTAACAGAAAGTATAAGCCATTATACAAATACTAGTTAATTCAACCCTGGCATTAATGTACCCGCCACATTATCCTCTAACACACCCATTTCCTAAGAGCTTCCCCCCGTCCGCAAAACACAAACATGTGTGACTCTGCCGACTGTCGATTCCCCACAGGGCTCCCGAAATCGGGCCCGAAAATTTTCGTTTAGCGAAATTTATGTATAGATATATAATATAATTGGCATTTATGTTTTGCCAATTTAATCGATTCTAAAGAACCAAGACAAAATATTGATATCATCATTATCTTTGGGTCTCAGTTCTAATCTTCTGTACATTCTAAATACATTACATACTCTTGTACAGTCGAACCAAAGGTGTGAACACTTTTAATTCTTTTTATTACGCACCATAACTAAGGTAGCAATATCAAAAACGGATACTCAGCACTAGCATCCGCAATCAAGGCTCGATCACCCGAAAGTTAAGTAGACTCCAGTGGAGAAAGAAACGGTTCGGCCAGGGGTCAGCTTAGTTGCAGAAGTCATGATGTATGGGTTTTTGAGGATTCTTATGAGGACAAACAATTCAGACTCTTAGGAAAGCATGTCCAGCATGCACAGACGAACAGTCTACAGTAGCGACTACATATCCAACAATAAAGAATGTGAGATGTAAAAGAGAAAGAAGATACCTGGGTTAGACCGGACCTAGTTGGAGCCAAACTGCTTCATCATTTAATCTGCCAGACAATAAAGAAATGATGGAAGCCAAGTCTGGCCAGGGTTGTGCACTCAGGGTGAACGGTGTAGTGGGGTCAAGAGCAAAACACAAAACTATAAACAGAATATATTTATTATTTATTACCAAATTCATAGGTGACTGGATCTTGGTCAGGCAAATCTTTTCATATGTTGCTGTACAGGTTGATTTAGGAATCAGGGTTGAGGTATTGTCCCAACTTACTTCAGTCTGCTCGACCTCAACTCGGGCTAACATCAAGTCCGTATGAACAAGGCAAGTATACCAAAAACTGCGTTTGCATATCATATGGGACTATTCAAGTACGTACAAATGCCATTTTTGACTGTGCAACACTCCTTCATTATATCAGAGGTTAATGAATGTTGTGTTACAGGGCCTCATCAGTAATGGGTGCTTTGTGTACATTGACAATATCGTCATATATGGTAAAACCAAGGTGGAACATGACAAAAACCTCAGGAAGGTGCTCAGTAAGCTACGCAAGCACAACTTGACCACCAAACCAAGAAAATGTGTGGTAGGAGTTCCATCTCTTAAACAACTGGGGCATATAGTCAATCAGGCTGGAATACATACTGACCCTGAAAAGTGTGAGGCTATCAGCAAAATGCGAAAGCCAGAGGACGTCAAAGGCATTTGGTGTTTCCTGGGTGCAAATGGCTACTGTCGAGATTTGATTCCAGACTATGCCCGAATTGCCAAACTATTGGTCTCATTGACATGCAAAGAGGTTCTGTTCGTATGGACTAAGAAGAGGGCGGCCATATTTAAGGCTCTTAAACAGGCACTCCTCAGCGACAATTGTGTCACATTTCCGGATATTTACAAACCATACAATTTGTATACTGATGCATGCGACTATGCCATGGGCGCTGCCTTGACCCAGGAGTCCGATGACTCAAAAACAGAAATGGCAATCTATTACATCTCACATAAATTCTCAGAGACTCAACAATGATGGCCAACCATCGAGAAGGAGGCCTATGCTGTGGTGTATGCTATTGAAAAACTCTGACCTTATATACTTGGAAGTCCGGGGTTAAATGTGTACAACGATCAAAAACTGCTAACATCCCTGTTTTCACAGCAAATGCGCAATAACAAGATCCAACCCTGGGCCATCCTGTTGAGTAAATATAACGCATAGATCAATTATACTCAGGGTCTCATAGCATAAAGTCTGATTTCTTGTCCCGCCTGCGACACCAACCTCCCCAGCAGGATTTAAACATCTTTGTCATAGACACCGAGTTCGGTGCGGTTTACCCCCAGGCCAGGGATGCTTCATAGGAAATTCATGCCTAGAGGTGCTTCGTTTCGGGGGCGTCTCAACAGACAATCTACATCGTGAGCAGCAGCGAGAGGACGATTTTATTGACCCCAACAATGTTGCCCTGGATGGCATACTCTGCTCTCTGGAATGCCCCCGTTCAGTCAAGGGAGGACCAAGAACAGGACGCCAATGTGGGTGCATGATTCCCACCTGTGGTGACCTTGCCTAATGGGGACCCTCAGCGCCGGGGTCGGCCTCCCCTTATTAGGGAGCAGGCTGTCCTCCCTAGATCACCAGTTCCGCCTGTGAGGCAACCCGATATAGTTCTTGGAAGCAATTGTATGCGGTTGACATTGTCCAGTTGACCAACCCCACTTCATCAAGTGCCTTCGCATGTTGACTCTGCCCCTCAGCCTTCCCCGCTTACTCCTTCGCCTGCCACCTCTGATCCCATTCTCCCTTTGCCGGCTCCTACCTATTGGTATAACTTCCCTCCGACCTGCGATAATCACTTAGGACTCTGGATGTGGATCCGAAAGTGAGACTTTCTGATTAAAACATTGGGAGGAAGTAGTGAGGAGACAGGAAACTTACCTAAATTTTGGTTTTGGAAGTATAACCTTTTGATAACTTTACAATCTGCTAAATTATATTTGATAATCAAAGTTTTCGGTGTGATTCCTTATGTTGGCTGTTTACATGGTGGACACCAGTGAACCTCCGCCTACACCTGATGATCCTGATTGGATCATTAGGATGTTCATGCGTTGCATTGCCCAGAGACTTAGGTGCAAATCACTCTGACCCGCAAGGACCCCCTTCATTGGAGGACCTTATGACTATGAACTTATTGGACAAGGGTTTATATATGACTCGGTAGGCCCAGGCAGGAGTTATCAGCGCCTATTGGAGGTTGTTGTTGGTTCTTCAAGACCCACAGACTGCCCTAGCCGAGCCAATTGATCAATATAATATTTATGATCATGTGGTATATATTACCTCACAGATCAATGCAGTCCCCAAACTAAACAGTAACGAGGTAAGCTCCATCTACCTCCGCCTCAATTGAATCAAGGAACAGGCCAAGATCAAAGCCAAGGAGCAAGTCCCAAGGCAAAAGAAAAGAGGTTTGTTCGACGCCGGAGGATGGCTGCTCAGCAGAGTATCTGGTTTAACTAATGCAATGACATGGAACAGTTGGCACAAAGTGTCCAAGTGGGACAAAAGCAGACCCGAACTGTTGTCCATTTAATGAATACCATGACTACCACCCTTAACCAGTTAGTCTACTCAGAAAATGAGACCCGCCACCACATTCAGACTAATATAAACGCTTTGGAAAGATTGGGTTACCACATACAGGACCCGGCAAAGGAGGCTAATGAGAGTTGGGTTCAATTTCACCGGCTCAAGAAGCTTCATGGCCTGCAAATGTTCGTTACAGCATTGGAGAGGAAATACAAGCTCAAAAGAAGGGCGTGTGTCAACTTTAAACAGCATTGTATGGTATTGGAAGCTGGCCGACTGTCTGAGTTAGTGCTACCCCCGCGCTATCTGGAGAAGGCTAGATGCAAGGAGCTTGTACCGGCTACCATGGAATGGTACTACCAATTCTGTGAGGTTAGACCGCTTTGGGAAACGCCCGAAGGATTGAGCTATATAGTTGAGTTATCCATGATCAGTGCAAATGTGGTAAGCTATACGCTACATGCATTCCCATTCCGCCTAGGACCACAGTAGATCAAATTGGTGGTCCACGAGAGAGTGGGATATGATCAGCAAGATGGGGCCTTGACAATCCTGAAACAATGCACTGGCCCTATCTTGTGTGAGAAAAACTTGTGTTTTCATTCCGGCCTTCCTTGTGAAAGATCATTGGTCATTGCCAACCAGGAAGGTTATGAGAATTGTAGTCTCAAAACAGATGAACCAGCCCATACATTCGCATACCCTGTGGGAATCAATAAATTTGTTCTCGTAACAGACGACACCTTACTTGAACTACAATGTCAGGCTTGACCAATCAGGAAACTCAGCATCAAACCCGGGGCACACCAAATCACCTCTGTCGCATCCAACTGCCAGCTGCAGGGAGGATTGGGATTGGTACTGGACAGCCTTGCTGAAATCGAGGAGGATGTGTCTAATACTGACAGACAAGAAATGCCCGTTATTCCAGAACTAAAACTTCTACCCCCTATGGTGATTGACAAACTATATCAAGTCGATGGTGTTCAGATACATAAACTGAAACCTATGGAAGAATTTCTACCTTGGGAACGATTACAAATCCCCTCACAGGAAGTAGCAAATTCCATCTCGATCATTGTCATCATGATTCTGCTGCTTATCTTTTACATTTCAGGAATTGTACGACGTGCCAGTAAGAACCAGAGGTGGCATAAGTGGAGAATAGTAGCATGTTTCCAAAGATGGTGCAAATGCTGTCGAAAAAAGAAGTCAGCCTTTAATCTGGATGGAGTTCATATTGGCCGTCATCCAGGGAATCTTCATCCCCGAGTGGTACCCTCCATCAAAGAAATTGCCCGCCCCCTGGATATGGGCCTGCTGACCCAGCCACTTAAGGGAGTTTCCCTTATGTGGGAGCTGATGGGCAGCCACTTGATCCCGTAACACTCTTATGTTTAACTTACAGACACTTAAGAGACCCTTTGATTTTCGAGATAGCGGGAGCCTAACTGGGTCACGATTAACAGTTTGTGTGACATATCGATCATTCATTATTTAGTGAATAGCGTATATCGACTGGGGGTGAGGAGGGTCAGGGTGGAGTGACACGTGATACAAGAAATGTATCTGTGTCGGGTTGGAATGGTTTGTTAGATGTATTTATCGAACAGTGGATAAGAGGTTGAAGCAGAATGAGCTGTGTGTGGGTTGGAATTTTAAAAGGGAGGGTGTCTGTGATGTTGGCTGTAGGAGGAGAACACTTTGTATCATGGCAATGGCTATTGAGATGCAAAGGGAAGCTGTATTGTTGTTTTCATCGGGCTGTGTCGATCTTAAAATGGACGATGTCAATGGAAGGGAGTTGGGCTGGTTCATAGCTGCAGTCTAATTTGCAGTTAGAGACAAAAATCTAGGTAATATAGCCATAGGTTAACCCTTGTATGTTCCATAGGGTAGTGTCTTAAATATGATATATAAATGTATCAGTCATTCACTAAAATGTGTCATATATTTATGTTTTATGTTATATTCATGAATATATTAGTCATGTACTACCTGGAGACAATGAATGTTTGTTTATATACTGTTTAGTAAATTAAGTGCATATATATACCAACAAAGAGTTATCGACATATTTTCTGCTAGGATCCCTGACATTGTGGCCCTCCATTGTCATGCTGTATCAGTTTTATACTTGATTTATCATTATCATAAAACCTGAAAATGTTGTAAATATGTGTTCTTAAAGTAATGCACGACCAGTATGGTTATTTAAAGTTTTCGTTGTTGTTATAGAGAGACTTGTATACGTGATGAACCAGCCCAGACAACTACATTACTGTTGTGTTAACTCGCGAGGTGTGCTGTATAGTAGTGACACCTATTGAGTGGTAAAAAGTATAGTAATCGTTCCCAAATGTCTTGTTATTCAACTACTATGACAGATACATTAGATCAGCTGGGTAAGTACAGAAAGGTTATGTGGATTATGAGTAAGGCTCACACAGCGATGTAGGGCCTGCACGTATGTCTAACACATGCATGGGGCAGTCCAATTTAAAGATTTATCCTGGAGCAATTTAAAATCAGAAAAGGCCTATGTTAAGATAATATTTGAATAGATAAATTGAATTTAATGTATTTTATGATTAACTCATTCCGGATTAAACATCATATTCAGTATGTGAGTTTGATACAGAACAATGTAACAGTTTTGTTTATTCTTTATGCAAGTTGTGCATAATTCCGTGATTAGATAGATGATGAATATTTAATTTGCCTGTCGATTTTATCTGCCACAAGGAATGCGAGTACAAGCTACTATCTTCCGTTTGTTTAAGTTTATATCGTATCGCATGTGTGCCTCATAAGTACGAGATAAACACCATATATGTTAAGTTACAAAATACAACACCAGTTCATTGTTATAATTTTAGGAAACAAGAATGTATGAAATATGTATTGATAATTCCAATTGTTTGTCAGTTACACTTGAAAATCATTGTTCGATCAACAAACAATGAATATGAACTATTTAATAGACGTTAGTTGATTGGGATTCAGCTTATAACTACATGTCATATAAATATCACTAGTAATCGTAGCCAGCTGATGTAAATGGCAGCTTGACTTATAAAGCACAAAGATAGACACACATGAAATGTTGAAGTGGGATTTCTATGACACCCTGTATAGTAGCGACACCTACCGAGTGATGGTGTGGTTGAATAACCACCGGAACCAAGAGTAGTACGTGCTATATTATAATGATTATCCGCCCAGCTAAGTTTCGTGTTTTGTTACTACTATGTCAGCTACTATACATCGGCTGATTGGGTACACACAGGTCGAGTGGATGGCGTGTTCATATAAACATTAAAACATAGTTTTTTACCTGACAAAATGAACAATGCTAGAATATTTTCTTGACACAGTTTGAATTCATAGCGTGATGTGATCGCATTAAATTGTCTGAAATGTTAAAAGTATGTAAGAGGGGTTTCATTGAATATATTTATCAATGTGAAGTAATTAACAGTTTAAAGGTGCCAGCTGCATTGCCACATATTCCCTGCGTTACCTTTGTCATAATTGTAGGTAGTAGTCTTATGATTTAAAGGG
The DNA here is from genome assembly GCA_035585475.1 of Armandia brevis. Taxonomy (NCBI): domain Eukaryota; kingdom Metazoa; phylum Annelida; class Polychaeta; family Opheliidae; genus Armandia; species Armandia brevis. The sequence continues at coordinate 10,163 of JAXGGS010343283.1, forward strand.
GACTGCACGCGATCAACTATCTGATCAGATGTCAGGGGTTATCTATGAAGAGGACATGAAGTACTCTATCAACACAAATAAAGCCGCGAATATTTGTTTCACAGACACTTAAGACCTACTTGAATAATGTCGAAGATCGTCGTATGGGGTATCAATAATATATTCACAAATGCCTCTTAGTATTAAATATGTTCAGTCTTTATTGCAGCGTATCTGCTGTGCGTACACTATTATACCATAAAATTTATCGTGCATTATCCGTACATATGGAGTTAATAAAATTCACTTCTAAAATATCTAGATCTCCATTCAACATGAGGGTTATGCAATTCCTAGCATATTTAAATGAGTTAAGGCCCGTTCTAAATATACCTTTACAAGTTTACAATATATCTATAGCGTACATATATATATGTATGTATTACATATATAGTCAACATATATGTTTAAAAATCAGTTTGAATTACAAGCATACAAAGGAAATCAAAGTAAGATCGTTCGGATATAAACGTACAAATAGTAGATTATTTATGTTTCATCCATGGTTACAAACTCAAATGCAATTTAAGCTGCCCTGCGTGTTATCAAACTCAAATGAAAGGAGGTAGGAGTAGGTGTGGTGATCAGTGCCGGGGCCGGGCTCCCGGGGTGAGAGCGTAGAAGTGGCTATGTTACACAACATGACATAAAACTTCACTTTAAAATACAATGCATTAGCCTATATAAGTCACTGTGTAAGAAATTTTGTAAGAAATGTATGTTGTTGATTTTATTATTGTCACAAGGGGGTCATCATGAAGCAGCTGGCCCCTTAGCTAGGCGACGACGAGTACTTGTTTGCCCCACAACGCATATCACAGATAGATGACATTATTTCTTTGAGCGTATGTAATTCTAATGCCTCATATACTGGGGTGACACAAGCCCAATCATCTATGACCACGTTTTCTTGTAATGCTACATTCAAACCTACGGCCGTAATTATGTATAGCGACATCACCTGGTGAATGTCAAACTCTAGCTATAAACCAATTCATCATCTACTCAATGTTGCATTTAATGTGATATTTACCGATACCCCCCTGCCGCTGATGACATCAATCAGGTGGGATTTATAACAGGCCCTCTTCGCCGGCCGCTTTAATACACGACCACCCAGCTCGCTTATTAGAACAATTTTTTATTAATCATTGTTATGCGATGTGAAGTCATCTTGTTATCAACTGATCTATAATCTATTCTCGTTACTCATTACGTAGTTTTTGTGTTGAGATATAAATCATGGCTTAATCTCAGCGGCATTGTATCATTTTTGCCTAGTGGTCATCGATCGTAGAATTATTATTCTTTAACTGTATCTTTAGTTATATAATGAAATGAAAAGGAGCTCAAAGATAAACGTTCAAAACTTGGGATCATACAAAGACAGAGGGCTAAGTTGTAAAAGTGTAGTAGATCAGGCCCCAACTTGAATAATTTAGCACATGCATATATATTAACATTAACCTTATCAGGTGCCATAACTAATATCGAACTTGCTATAGATGGTCTCAATTGTATCCGTGATACTCAACGACCTGATAAAGATAGGACAAGTGCTTGCCGACCCACAAAGTCCTTGTACCGTCTTATCGTGTAAGGCGCATAGAGTGATACACTAAAATACCATTATAACGTTTGTAAAACGGATAATACATGACACCAGTCATCGTTTAAACAAGGTTATAATGAAACACAACCTTTCTAGCAGCGGGATATACATGTAAGATGAATATATTGATATATTATGCAGATATGTTTCTGTATGACTCCATCGTACAGTTCTACCCTCTGTGCTCAGCACTAAATACACAAATCAAATATATGCATGTTCTTGAAAAATCACATTAAAACCGAGACTACAACGCATTAACTGATTACGCCTTAATTAGATTGATTTAAATCATCGAACACTACAGCAGTTATACACCATATGAATGTGTAGACATGTATGATCGGATATAGATCCCCAGTGTTTTATAAATTTACATATCTGTTGTATGCGTGTCTTTTGCTCATTATGAAACAGAAAACCATCTGTGATCGCCTATTAAAGGGGCCAAGAGCTCCTTTGTTATTCGTCGTGTAACTTATATCACGTCTAAACCGAGTGTAAACACCATCACGATTATCGAGATCATCGGGGGTCAGAGATTATCTGAACATGAGACATCAATATGTTATTAATATATTCCCACCAGACAAACCCTGTCATCCTCTGACTAAACATCATAATTATAACCTAGTTATGGCGAGACTTATTTCTATCGGTAACTTGGATCGTGCAGAGACAACCACACTACATTGGTTACTGATTAAACGGCCTTTTATGTCATTATTCCCCGTGTAACTCACACGATTTACTAGTATTTTATGAATTGGTTTATCAACGATAAACTGATGTCATTCGCGAACAATGTCGCTATACATTATGATTATAATAAGATTAATGTAAGATTGTAATTAACTGTTCTACAGTATATAATTTATGAAATCAGTGGTATCGGTGTTTAATATGAATCATGCATTTATATCCAACCGAATCATGTCCATTGCTCATCGATCGTAGAATAATTGAACATTAAGTGCACCTTTGTTATATAATAGAGTGAAAAGCAGTTCAAAGAAAGTCCTATATTAGAGTTGTAAGCTTATTCGAAGTAATTAAATGTGTTAGTTAGATCGGGCCTTAAATAGAATAATTAAACACACGCACAGATAACGAGAGGAGCGCGCAAAAATGCTCGGCTCAATTAAACAGCTAATGCGTTTTGGTTATGACTGATATGTTACAATTGTCTGTACTGAATGAGTCGTCTATGACGTCACATACACGTCATATTTACGTTGTCTACATAGGTCTATAGCACAACAAATGTCAGTTGCTAAGATAAAAGAAATCAAGATTTGGAATGATAAATCATACTAAACAGTATTATAAACATACCATAAAAATAATATAGCTTATCCGAATAGTACTGGTCCAGTATGAATGTTGAAAATGATCTATACTCCGGATTAACTTTCAGGTCAACTGGGGTCAATAATTGGGTGCGGAGTTATAAATGACTTGAATACAAAAAAATCCAATTGAGACGGA
>JAXGGS010343505.1:0-13298 GCA_035585475.1 Armandia brevis
GTATATAACAAACCTGACCGCGTGTATATAACAAACCTGACCGCGTGTATATAACAAACCTGACCGCGTGTATATAACAAACCTGACCGCGTGGATGACGTCGTATGTAACGTACTTCGGCCCCGGGGGGGATATTCTAATATAGGGCAATAAATGATGCGTGGCGTAACTGACCCTATTTTTCACCAATATTTACGTGGAGTGACCCTGTTCTTCTCTGAAATTAACACAAAGTGACCCTATTTTTGGTTGAAATTTACCCGAAGTGACGCCATTTTTGGTCCCTTTTTCCGAATGTCCTTATGAAACTGACCCTAATTTTAGCCAATTCAGTGAAAGTGTCCGTATATTTCAGATTTTACGCTCACTACATCGACTTACAATCTGTACAGATTAGTCAAATAAACAATACAATACAATACACTACAGGTTTATAGCGAGTGTAATATTGTGAACCAAACAACCCCAGGAAACCATCACTCAATCAAGATTAGGTATCATCTCTTAAACGTGCATTTAACGATCCAGATGCAGCCATATAGCCATATAGCGATTTCCTATATTAAATTATTAGCCAGGTACAGGCACTTATACTCGTGTGACGCGCAGGAAGGCCGACTCTCCGTTTCCGCGACTTAGTAGATCCTGAGATTACTAACTGAGTACAGATTAACTCTGTCCTCTTACATTTATGCATCATATCATATATATTAATTTCACTGGTCTCAATCTCAAGTCTCCATCTTGAAAAGGATCTCCCGGAAATTCGGGCTTTCATCATTGATATACGATGCGGAGAATGGTATAAAATGCACAGTAATTTCCCGGACTTTGGGCGGGATTTCAGGTTTATTAACCAGACTATTTCCGTTATTTGCAGGACTATGGGTGGGATTGGTCGTGGCACTGACCTCTGACGCCGTCGTCTACTTCATTCTGTGCAATTTTGTTTTCGACTGGACAAATCTTACCACCGAGGTATGTACTTACGGAAACATTGCAGTAGATGGTCAATATAACGCGGCTCCGTAGTGAACACCGATTATCGTTTCAATTGTTCTGTATAACGCGGGTTGAAAACTTCACATATGAATACAAGATTCAAGATTTAAGATTCAATAGTTTATTGTTTTTTATGGCTTCCTTTGTCATACTGCCTGTAAATATTTAAAAATCAATATAACACAGTTTTATGGCTTGTCCCCCGCGTTACATCGAACATCTACTGTAACAGTATTTACTTGAACTATGCTGCTCTATTGTTTTATGGATTACTTTCTATTACATCCAATGGATTGGTTTCAATTCAAATCAATTCAATTCAATTTTGTTGACTTTTGTATCTAATACAAGATAGTTAGTCCTCTTTTTTACAAGCCACTTTTTACTTATGATGTACGATCAAAGTTTTATTGAATATTGATTGACACCTCTGTATCTCAGCTTTAAGAATCTTAATACTACCAAAATAGATGAATAAATAATAATATGTGTATCTTATAATGTATAACACTGTAGTTGCCCCTTTGTATATCGGCTTGAAGGTGACACTTTGAACAACGTAGCGCTGGTATCACTATGTTCTGTTAAAGACACAGATCGAGCAATACATCAGGCTAATTATCGATCAAAAACAAAACCATCAACCTGGTTTAGCTAAATACAATTATCACATCGTTGTCACAGAATGTCAAATAAAGTTACTTTGGGACACCATAAGCTAAAAAGGTCAACAGCAGCAAGTCTAAATGCAGCCTACGCAGTGCCAAGATGCATTGGCAAAACTAAACGTGGTTAACGTCTCTGAAATGACTACATGCACGGAAGGGGCCTCGGATGGCCTCCGTCCCGCTCCTGCCCTTTGGTCTATAAAGAAATTCGTCAATGATGTCTGATAGCAAGAACAAGGGTAATATAAAACGTGTTACAATACAATAAAATACAATAGAATACCGCGGCTGGTTAAGGAATCGAGCACGCATCGTCAGATTGTTACCGTGTTACCTTAGCCGGTTTACCTGTATGACACGAAGGTATATACGTACTGATCATGGTCTGGTTTTATCCGGAACTTCAATTACATGAAAGTTTCTATAAATGTCCATCTGGAAATTTTCTCTTTCTTTTGTGGGCGTGTGGGTGTTGGGGAGGGGGGACGACCTCACCGGTACTTGACCTCAGCAGCGTTCATCACAGTAACCATGGTGATAATAGCATGTCCCCGTTAAACCACGGGGAACCAAATACACCACAATCACCACAGATACCTGAACAATGCCACCTTAATCATCGAAATCCGTCGGGGGACTTTCCGTCCATTGTAATAAAATGTTAAAACGATGGTGATAATTCACCCCCGCGAACTATTCGGGCGTGCAGTTATATACTACAATGTACGCAGATGAAAAGTTAATTATAATTATATAAAGCGGAGGTTGGCTAGGGTGCCGCGGTGCATGATATATGACTATGTAGGAGGCGCGTGATCAACAACAGTTAATGTTGCACAATGGCCTAGTAAATGTACATCCAGCTACTAAGACCCCATACAGGGACAACCTACTGATCGCCTGAATATCAATACTCTACAGCTGTAAATAAACTGTAAACAAGCTGTAAATGAACTGTAAACAAGCTGTAAATAAACTGTAAACAAACTGTTAAACAAGCTGTTAAACAAAATAGGTTAACAAAACAGGGAACCAAATAGGAAAACAAAATAGGGAAACAAGCTTAAGCTTTACAAAATATAAAAACAAATTATAACAAACTGTAATCGAACTGTAACCGAACTGTCACCATAACTGTAACTATAACCAAATTATAATCAAATTGCAAACAAACTGCAAACAAGCTGTAAACAAACTGCAAAAATATGTAAACGAGTAAACACAAATTTACGTGGTTATCATCTCTACGATATTATAGTATATTATAGTTGCGACCGGAGTGATGTTAGGATTTATACAACTAATCGTGTGTTTTTATCTGTGACAGGCGAGAATGCGAGCAGGAGTTGGTGGATCCGCCAGCTCGGCAACTCCCCCGGATGATGCAACTGATGAAACCGTGAGCCGTGAGTTATCACTACATTAGCACAAACAATGCCCTAATTAGCTCGTTCTACAGGTATATCTCACCTTTAATTGAGCAATACATGATACACATATCATATAAACAAGTCGGAAATATCCAATTACGTGACGTGGGTATGTATACACAGTAGATGATCGATATAACACGGTATCTGATATAACGCGGGTCCATTAGGCTTCATAAAATAAATGATTAGTTTCTCAAGCTTTCTTTTTGCTTGAGAGGGGGGTGCGGGCGGCAATTTTTTTTAAATTTTTTTTCCCCAGAGTCGGTGCGGCAGGTGTGTTTTTTCTTTATGAAGAGGACGGTGCGGCAGGTTTTTTTTCGTTTTCTCCCGAAAAATGGGGTGCGGGGGCCTTTTTCTAATCATTTTTCGACGTTCGGCAGTTGAAAAGGAGGGTGCGGCAGTTTTATTTTTAATTCTGAGAAAGAAGGTGCGGCAGGTACTTATTTTTTTCGAATCGAAATAAAAAAAGGGAAATTATTTAATAATTTTATGCAGCTTTAATACAATTTTCTTCTGTTCTATATAACGCGGATTTTAAGCTAGTCTCCCGGAACAAGAATACACACTACTCTGTATAACGTGGTTCGCCAGACTAGTCCCCCCTGCTACCCGCGTTATATCGAGCACCGAGCTACTATGCAGATGATTATATTTTTGTCTCCTGATAGACACAGCGACGGTCGGCGGTACGGAGGAGGGTGTCGCGGATGAGAAGACGCCGTTGCTGGCCGCAGACATCGCCGACGATTCCCCGGGCGCGTCTCTCCCTACACGAAGCACGACCGCTGTGGACAGGAGAAGAGCGCTGACGGACAGGAGAAGAGCGATGACGGACAGGAGGCTGATGGTGAGGAGAGCGCTGACGATTCTCGCGTTTGTGGCGATTCTCATTATCGGGGTGGTTTGCCGGCTGACGGTAACAGTCCCCGGCGAGACCGCCGCGAGAGGCCGGGATACTGATGCTGGGTATTACAACACCAGTGGTACCGTTACCCCAGCGTCCTTAAGTTTTGCGAGTTCATCAATGACAACAAACACTTTTCATTCCGCTTTGTAACTTTTAATACTTTTTTTATGAACACAAGACATATAGTTTTGGAGTAACACTATCGCTACAATTCCAGCGTGCATGGGTGTATATCTAAAATAAAACACGTTGGATACAGTGATAAAATTTGATCAGAGTACAACTTTTTTGCATCACTGTTCAAACATGCAATAATATGATAAAAATGTGAAGTCGGGGTTTCAATTGTTCCACAATTCAACTCTAGGCCTATATTATGTACCAGTCTCAAATTGATTTATTTTTGGATTCATGTCATTTTTTCCCGCGGCAAAAAATTGATCCCATTTGACCTGAAAGTTTATTCCTATTAATCACGGTTCATATCAATACTATACCACTAAAACCAACGCAAATAGTTACCTAACCTTTACTACATGATTTGCTTCACATTTCGATGTTATTTACTTCTCACCCAATTTTTGTTGTTGGACATACCTCTGAGACGTACTTAAAATATACCTAACAATCTCAAATTGACCTGCATGTTTCAGTTATATCTAATTATCTCTTAATCCCCATAACTATATATGGTTATCTTCTTCACTTGAACAATACTTTAAATTTAGGTCTATTATCTTAACATGACTTCAAAACTCTTTTGAGTCTTTTGATAAATTTGTTAATACATCTTTATTGCCAAATACTACATCGAGTGTAAATGCGTTGAGCGTGCCTGTGCAGATGACACATTTTAACGGGCTTTTGAGACCTTTTGAGGTTGACTTGGTGAGGGATCAAAACAGGATGGCCAACAAAGGTCTGGTCGCTCAAACCACTTGACCATTGAGTCCCTTACCAATCAAGCAATATACAGTAATTACATACAGGTGTATTTGCTATATACTCCATGATGAAAGATGATTAATGAGGAACTAAACTATTTTGTATCAATGCAATTATTGGACACACAACTTGACTTGACAGTTTTGATTTGAGCCAAGCGATGTACATTTCTACACGCTCCTCTTGCTCAGCCTATCGTGGCTCAATAATATCCAACACAATCACACCAGCCACAACTTACACAGAAGTTAATGCACCAATGAAGAGGGCAGGTAAATACAATACCGTAATTAGCTCTAATTATGCGTTCAGCGCCACATTTAGTCCAGGATCTACATGGATTGACACTGTACTTGTGCTAACAAACAGATCATCAATATATGTTTACGAGCAAACTTGTGCGAGTGTGTGTCAACGTATATACAACTGAGTTAATCTAATAGTGATGAGAAGCTCTAAAAAACAAGACATTTGAGGTTTTTAGTGTGTTTATGGCAGTGTTGAATGATCACTTACACCGATTCAACCTGCTTTGACGGTAATGAAAATGACAAAGACATACCGTAAATTATAGACGAGATTGAGATCATCAATCTAAGACTTTTTTCTTAGAACAAGTTGAAAAAGGACACGTAAACTAAATTAATCGTTTCTCATGACTAAGTTTGGTCATAGCAGGTTATCGGGCGGTAGGTAAGATTATATTCACGGATACAGTAAATACTCAAACACGGGTGGTTTTCTCTATGTACAATATTTTCAATATTCGATATGCACTGTATTTTTTATTCAATGGACAGAATGATCAACACCGATACAATTTTGTGTGGCCTATCAGTTAAACTATAAAATACTGAATCATTAGAACTCATCTTAGAGACCACAGAGCAGACATCGACAACACTCTCATCGTACTTTCAAGCTGAGGATTCAATCGTTGCCGGGGCGAATTTGAAGGTAAAGTAAACATCAATTATTGCCAAAACTTGGTATAGTCTTTGTTTAGACACTTAAGGTTTAAGTTACAGATTTATCTCTCTCAACGTTCGAATGTAGCTCAATTTTGATTAGCGCCCACTAAAACGAAACACTTGTCCAGAAACTAGAGGGTGGAACACGTTTTTCAAGCTGGATTTCCCCCTTTATCTAAGTTTTAAATGTTCGTACTGTTAGCTTGCTGCATACACATGTGAAACATTGTAAATTCACCTCTCTATCTACCACGCAATTCTAGATCTGAACCGAAAAATAATTGTTGAAGTGACGATCAGAATAGCGTGGATATGAAGAATATCGCTACAATTGTGGCTCTGGCAATGCTGATTTCTGGCATTTCATCAGTGCCCCTAATTGGTAAATAGTATTTAATAATTATATAAGTACATGAATAAAGCTTATTAGCAATCATTACAATTTCAAATCTATCTTTTTACTTTAAAATGAGTTTGTCTGTTTTGCATCCAAGTAATTCAACAGCACCATTATAATGTTCAGTCCTTGACATATGCATAGATCCTGAGAATTTGTATTTGCAAGTTTTCGTGGTAGTTGGTACCCAAGCCACAGACCCAATTACGGCAGCAGCGCAGCGGTTATGAAGTTCCCTAACATAGAATACAACATGGGCGGTGGTCTAAGCGGTCTAACTGGTAAATTCACGTGCCCAGTGACTGGAATTTATCAGTTCAGCGCAATGATAACAAACCAAGGCAGAGATGCCTGCCAGGTAGGTGCAAATTCACATTTGTGCTGCCCAATTACCCATCCCCAGATCCTTTTGTCCATTTACTTTCATGTTATTTTTATTATGACCAAAAATGATGATGCGGTAGTTATTTTGTTTTAAAAAATTCTGAGAACGAGGGTGCAGCAGGTACACATTTTTTTTTTATTATAAATGTTAAATGGCAATAAAAAAGGGGTGCAGGAGTATCAGGCGCAAACGGGTATCCCAGAGAGGCAATTTAATACAGCCATACATGTTTATTATTTGTAGATTGCCATGTTTCGGGGAGGCAACAGGTTGACCACCACTTTCCTGCCAGGATCTGCCTTTGAAGCAGCCACCATCAGTCTGACCGAGTACTGCAGGAGAGGGGAGCAAATATATCTTACCACCGCCGGGAACAAGGGTCATAAGTGTGCGTTCACATCCAGTGGCCATTACTTTTCCGGTGCTTTGATTTCAGTAAAGTAGATTCAGGCACAAGGGCTGATAATTCATGTACGGTATTCAATGGATAAACATTGACAAACAGTCGAAAGTCTGTCTTATTCCATAGTATAGATAATAAACTCACATATGCACTCATATAAATATATATACAGATAACGTGTTCTTGTATTGCTTGTTCAATTGCTTTATTACAGTTTAGCTGGATATATATTTAATGCTTCTACCGCAAATCTCACGAATGTATTAATAATACTCTTAGATATTCTTCAATACGTTTTCGCAGTCAATCACAGATTACAGTAACGAGCATGAAATAACCATCTTAAACAGACAGCATAACTCTTATCAAGGCTTACAACGATTCTGTATACATGATGAATCAAGTATTTACGCTTACCACTTTGCGATCTTTAGCCTGACTCAGAACGGTTCAAAACATAAAGTGGAAAAAATGTTCCCTAACTTCTCAATTCTGTATTAATCATCCTTCTACCCTTATCATGCAGCTTCATACCCTTCATGCAGCCCTCGTAGCTTTCATACCACTCACATTTTCACTACTTCTTGCCAAACAATGTGACGCGCTACTTAACTAAATTAATTATGGGAGTCGCGCATTAGCGTCGCTCAAAAACCAGCGTGACTTAAAAAGCTCAGATGATGGATTCTAACGTGTGGAGAGATATATAAATGGTCTTTTAATTACACCTATGACCGTAGTGTTAATGGGTTGCACGTAATTTTGATTAAAATAATTGTGATACAAATGACCGCCTGGATGAAATCATCCCCGTTCAGACTATACGAAAAATTCCGAAAATACTCCACAATTAAGGAAATATGGGGCGACATTGTACCCATCCCCTCGGTATAGCTGACGTTATTTGCTAGCACGAGTATTCGGTATATCAAATTCAACCATGTGCCCTAATAACCCGACCTGGATATGCGTGATAAGTTTGTGTGTCAACTGGTTGACCCTAGTTTGTTATTTAAAGTTGAGGGCACATGCACCCATGTTATGATAAACCACATGTACATGACAGAGAAACAGGGCTCCTATATAGTGACATGGACTTGAACCAAGTGGTTGGACTATGAACCATAAACATCACTCAAAACGATGTCGGTAACATACCTATAACTATAGGTAAAGCTTATTACCTTGTAAATGTGTGTACATGTACATCATGTACATGCTTACATGTCGTCGTACATATCGGCTTGTAGAATTATGCATGAAAGCGTGACGGTGCATTCGAATTAAAGTATTATTGAAACGAAACGACTGTATATCGATACGGCTAGGAGATAAATTGTGTAAATCAACGACGAGGGGTGTGTGGACATAGATTAACCGGAGAAGACGAATAACTCGTTATCTGGCTCCAGTAAGTATAGATCTATATTTGTTTATTAAAGTGTTAGTAAAAAAGAATATCACTAGGTTTTATCTCGTACCTTCGCGAGAGATTCGGCTCTACATAATTGTGTATAATCTTGTGTTTTAATAGCAGATTGGGCCAATCTTTCCTTCATCGCCTCGATAATTGACCAGTAACCATGACTACAGACACAGCGGATGCCTCCAGGAGAGCAACCAGTATAAAAGCTGTGATATTTGACATGGGAGGCGTGCTATATCCATCATCAGGAGCATTTCTAAGTGAGTGGCATGTCTATTGATGAAGTGTACCAACACAATCTTACAACGATCTACATTTATGATCCGTTGAGCATGTTGTTATGACGATAGGTCTATGTATTCTTTATGACAGGTGTTTATTCTAACATTCGTATTTTGGGGTTTAATAATTTGTATTTTAGAGTATGTATTTGATAATTTAGAGTAATACCATGCGTTTGTAATTTGTAGGTTGATTTTTTGGTCTCGTATTGCAGTGTTTGTATTTATATTTCTAGAGTATGTGTTGGATTTTCCATATTATATTCTAGAGTATCTATGTTCATCTATACATTTTAGTGTATGTATTTTATATCGTATTTTTATATACATGTATATAGTTATTTTTAAATTTATATTTCTAGAGTAGGTATTTTTATAATTATATTTTAGAGTATATATTTTTATGATTATATTTTAGAGTATGTATTTTTATAATTTTATTTTAGAGTATGTGTTTTTATAATTATATTTTAGAGTATGTATTTTTATAATTTTATTTTAGAGTATGTATTTTTATATCTATATTTGTAGAGTATGTATTTTATAATTTTATTTTAGAGTATGTATTTTATAATTATATTTGCAGAGTATGTGTTGGATCAGGGAGTTACGCCGGAGGTGATGCAGAGGGGGCTCACCTCTGGAAATGACAGCCCCTGGGCGAAACTAAACCGTGGTGACATCTCTTCCCTAGAGTTTGGGCAGCTTTTCAGCAAGGAGATATCACAATATGTAGGTGATCTGAATAATTCATCAATTCTTCATCGGGCAAAACGCTAACAAAATCCAATATGCTGCTCAAATATGATGGTTAGAACCACTATTCGGACCAATATTCTGACCGAAAATAGATAGTTTTAAGGATAGATAATCAATGTTTTTAAAAGCGTTGATGACAACGACATATCTGAGAGTAGCTACATACATTGGCACAGATTATTGAAATCAAACCATGCATAATGTTATTTTCATTACTATTACCAAATATATGGTCGATTTTACTCATTTACTCATGGAATATTTACCTCAAGGAAGGTAGTTGCTATCCAGGGATTATACTCTCGCCTACATAGCTGCTGACCCCACCCTGAATTACACCCTCTATCACCCATCTCTGTATACACAGTCAGGCCTCAATATAACGCGGTCAGCTTACATACGGCCATCATTAGATAACGGATCTTGCATTCCCCCGAACAGTTTCTAAAATACGGTCCAGAAGTTACTCAGAAGTATAAAATACATGTCACCCCGGCTATGGACGCATGCGCAGGGTGACCCGCGTTATAGCGAGGGTCTGATGTATGCGTAATATTTGTACATCACAGGCCAGAGAGCATGTGTTTATGCGAAACTAGTGTTAGTATCATGGAATAATAATGCATATATATTATTTATGTTAATTTCAACAGGCCGGGAAGGAGGTGGATATGACGGGACTGATGCCTAAATTTGACAGTCTCAGACCCTCGTTTGTCCCGTTCCCCGAGCTAACAGAAGCCGTGAAAAACCTGAGAGCTGGAGGTTACAAAACCGCCATACTTACCAACAACTGGAGGAGGGTGAAAGAGGGGGATACTTACCTACCTGTAGATACCAAACTGTTTGATGTGGTAAGTTAGTACCGTGGTATCCTTACCTTCCTGTAGATACCAAACGGTTTGATGTGGTAAGTTAGTACCGTGATATACTTACCAAACTGTTTGATGTGGTAAGTTAGTACCGTGATATACTTACCTCCCTGTATATACCAAACTGTTTGATGTGGTAAGTTAGTACCGTGGTATACTCACCTCCCTGTATATACCAAACTGTGTGATGTGGTAAGCTCGTACTGTGTCAAACAAGTATTACCATATTAATCTAGATTTCCCTTTATGCCAGTGCTTAAACATAAAAACCAAATAATATCTGGATATAGTATCTCTTAATCGGCGGGAATTCTACGTAGCATCAACGATACAAGAACAGCACACTCATTGCTTACTATCGAAGTGAAATTTTCTGTGACAAACCCAGCATTTTAATTGTGTGTATAGATTGTTGTCCTCTGTCTCAGGGGCTCTCACTAATTCTTTTGAATACTTTTTTTTAAAGTATTAGAAGCCTGCCAAATGATGTTTACTCATAAAAAAAATAAAAAATAAAGTAATTTATGTATCTATTTTCTCTTAATAGCTTATTGTGCCAATTTAGTTCATGATTAAGCTGGCAATTTCTAATTTGGCAGCAGAACAGTAATCATGATTAAATAAATGATAATAACTGGCAGCATAACAGATAGCTGTTCTGATAATGACGGATTTTGGCAGCTGCCAACCAAGTTCATAAGAGCAGCTCTTCGTCAGAACAGCTCTATTGAGAGCCCCCGCTGTCTCCAGTTGATCACCGTGTTCACTGTTTTTAAGGTTGTAGAATCGTGCCGAGTGAGAACGTGGAAGCCAGAACCCCAGATTTATCAGCTGACCTTGTCCCAGCTCGGGGTTAAACCAGAGGAGGCTGTGTTCCTCGACGATCTGGCGAGAAATCTACCACCGGCAGAGGCGATGGGCATCAAAACTATACATGTGAGTATAATACTATACATAATTAATATAACGCGGGCTGGGCATACAAGCTATACATGTGAGTAAACATCATTAATATAACGCAGGCTGGGCATGAAAACTATACATGTGAGTACACATTATTAATATAACGCGGGCTGGGCATGAAAACTATACATGTGAGTACACATTATTAATTTAATGCGGGCTGGGCATGAAAACTATACATGTGAGTACACATTATTAATTTAATGCGGGCATGGGTACAAAATTATCATGCAACACTCACTATGATGCTGGCGTGAGTTTCATACAATATGCTTTCTATATATGATAGTTGTTGTTCTTCCCGTATTTATATTTCAACACACGATCGCTATAACACGTGAATATAATATACACACAATCACTATAACACGTGAACATTACATACACAGTCAGACTGTAACGGGGGCGTTAGGATGAAACAATAGTACCTCGTTATAATGCCGGCGGCCGAGTTATACACGATATCCTCGTTATAACGGTGGCTACTATATCCATCCGTATAATAAATACACCCTAAGTATGACTTAATGTCCTGGCAGTTATAGCCTATTAATCTTGTTATATGTTTGCATGTATTAGTTTCGGGATCCCGGTCAGGCTGTGGGGGAGTTGGAGCAGATATTAGGACATTCCCTGCAGAATCACATCGACAGTTTGATGGAGGTCCCGGACAGGTTAAAGATAGATGAGCAGAAACTGCAGGCTTATCTCAACTCGCAGTTACATCTTCAGTCGTCAGGTATTATTATTTTTATTATTATAATTTACATAGCGGTTATTCTCAGTGCTATAAGCACTATATATGTACATGAATGGTTGATAAAATAAATATAATATCGTATAAAATGAAAATAATTGTGTAAAACCAATGGTGATTGATTGTTGTTATCTACGATACCCCCACCCCTCACTGGGTTCTCTCAACTATCGTATATTACTAGCATCCTTTCTAAGCCAGTGTGCGTTAGTCCACTAATTTAAAAGTAAATATATTTTAGCAATTCAGGTTGTTAATGTCTTTCTCTATATGCATTAGCTTACATATATTATACAGAACAAAAAACCTCTGTCTTCGGATGGGTTGACTGGATTATTGTATATTGTTATAGCTCACTTTTCTTTCCAATTCAGATGACCTTGTGGTGAAATGTTTCGAGCACGGCCAGTCAAATCCAACCTACTTCCTCCGATACGCTGACAGAAATCTGGTCCTGAGGAAGAAACCGGTCAGTCAAAAATTATTCTTTCATTTTAAATCATTAAAATAGCCCAAATGTGACCAATAAAAAGACGCGCGGTAGAACTATGCAAAGGATTATCGAATCGTGTACCATTCATATCATAAGTACGAGTTACGAAGTTTTCCATGCAAGATGTTAAATAATCCACAGCCTCCCCTTAAGTACTGTAGTTTGGCTGTGGCGACATGCGGTGATTCTCATAACAAACTTTCCTATATCAAAATCAGGTGCACATGACGCAATTTAGAATGCTGAGGCTAACGCTGTAATGAATATTAGATGTTAAAACGCGCACGGTACTAAGATGAATACCCATTCGTTTTAGCGTCATAGTGGCCATCGGCAGTCAGTAGTACAATGGCTATGTTAGTTGTAGTACAATAACCCTGTTTAACACAGGTAGTAAAAGTTAAATTAGTTCCTCATTGCTTGAGATGGGGTTGCGGCGACAGGTTTTTTTTTTGGCGGGGACAGTGCGGCAGGTCTTTTTTAAAGAAACATTGGGTGCGGGGGTACTTTTTTATGCGCGCGGGCCTGAGAAACTACCTTGTCTAATGTTAGTAGTACATACACTGATTATGGTTGATATAAGTAGTACACTGATTATGGTTGATATAAGTAGTACACTGATTATGGTTGATATAA